>RCUC01166143.1:0-49045 GCA_003697995.1 Taxidea taxus jeffersonii
CCATAACCTCAGTGGTAGGGCTCTTCACTGCTACTGGGCTGGTTATTTCTAGGCCTTTCCAGTGGATAGTTAGGAAGAAATATCCCCAAAACATAAATATTATATAATGAGAAATATTTGAAAATTAAATTCATGACTAGGGTTTCTGTTTAGTAGCTTCTATCTTACACATGAATCTTCTTTCCTCCATGTTGGAAATTTTGATTTTCAAGGAGATAGGATGATTGAATTAGAATATCACATAATTACCCAATTACTTTATTCTACATCACTTACACAGGCTCAGAATGACACAGGACTATTATCACACACATAAAAAGAGTTAATATTCCTGATGCACATTTCCTCATGATTCCCCATTAAAAAAATTGTACAATTTCTTTATTGTGAGAACATAACTGTGAAATAGTATATCATCACACTTGTAACCATCACTGTGTCCTAGCTCTACAAGTAAGTGCCTATTAATGTTCATCTCTTGTCCTTAGGTTAGTGTTTCACTAGTTACTTGGGCATTAAACTTGTTCTCAGGTAGATCCCTCAGGAAAATCATGGGGAAAATACTGAGTTCTCAATGCATTGATACTAGGTTGATGTAGTCATATTTGCAAGTTAGTTGGACTAGATACCAAATCTGTGACTTACATTTGCTTTCTTTGATAACTCAGTATCTTCTTCTGTTTTCCTTTGGCATAAAACATTGTTATTGAAAAGTCTGAATAAAAATATGATTTCTTGGGGCACCTGAGTGGCTCTGTTGATTAAGTGTCTGCCTTCAGCTCAGGTTGTGATTCTGGGATCCTGAGATTGAACTCTGCATCAGGCTCCCATTTGAGAGAGGAGTCTACTCCTCCCTCTCCCTGTGCCCCTTCCCCTGCTGGTGTTCTCTCGTGTGCTCTCTCTCTGAAATAAATCTTTAAAATGTATGATTTTTTTGAGAAGTGATATAGCCTTTGATTGGATATAATTTTTTCTTCTCCAAATTCCAAAATTATTAGAATTTTACTAGGCAAATGGTGATTTCTTCTTAAGTATACTAGTTGTTCCAATACTCAGTTTTAGTATGTAGTTTCAGGGTTTTTTTTTGTTTTTTTAAGACTTGATTTCTTTGACAGAGCGCAAGCAGGCAGAGCAGCAGGGAGAGGGAGAAGCAGACTCCCCTCTAAGCAGGGAGCTTGATGTGGGACTCAATCCCAGAGACCATGACCTGAGCCAAAGGCAGATGCCTAACTGACTGAACCACGCAGGCATCCCTGTAATATCAGTTTTTTAATTAAAATTTTGGGTCTTCTCTACTTTTGGTATCTGTCCCTTTCTCTCAAATCTTTGTTTGTACCTTTTTAAAAAGTAGATTTTATTTTTAAAAACAGTTTTAGGTTTTCAGTGAAACTGAGTAGCAGAAAGCAGAGTTCCCAGATAGCCCCTGCCACTGCCACACACAGCCTTTCTAATCATCAACACCCTTCATCAGGGTATATTTGTTAAAAAAGAACCTACACTGACATATTATCACCCAAAGTCCATAATTTACATTAGGGTTTCCTTAAATGTTGTACATCCTATGGGTTTTGACATATGTATCCAACAATTGTAGCATCATTCAGAATAGTTTCACTGCCCTAAAAATCTTGTGTTCTGCCTCTTCCTCACTCCCTCACACCAACCTCTGTGAACTACTGATCTTTTCAGTGTGTTATGGCTTTACCTTTTCCAGAATGTCATAGAGTTGAATTACACAGCATGTAGCCTTTTCAGATTGGCTTACTGCACTTAGTAATATGCACTGAAAATTCCTCAGTGTCTTTTCATGGCTTGATAGCTTTTTTTTTCCTCCCCCCTGGTGCTTAATAATCTATTTTTTGGAAGTACCACAGTCCATCCATTCACCTACTAACCTCTAGGTTGCTTCCAAATTTTGGCAATTGTGAGTAAGACCCCTATTAACACACACCCTATGTAGGTTTTTGTGTGGATACGAATTTTAACTCATTTGAGTAAATATGTAAGAAGTGCAATTCCTGGATTGTTTGGTAAGAGCCCATTTTGTAAGGAAATGTCTCTTAAAATGGCTGGGTTTCCAGTTACTCCCCATCTTCACCAGCATTTGGTGTTGCCAGAGTTTGGGACTTTTATCGTCCTGATGGGTGTGTAGTAGCATCTAAATGTTCAGTAATTTTCTTCTGGATTTTTAAAATTTCCTTTCCTTTTGCCTTTTATGTCTCTAATATCTACTTTCTACTATTCCTTCTAGTTGAGTATTCTTTTATAAAATTACTCTTGTATTTCTAATGCCCTTCTGAATTTTATCACCTCATTTCTCTAATCCTGATTTATGTTAATCTTTCATGTCTTATTATTTATATTGCATTTAGCTCATTTTGAAATATCAGTTTCTAGATACCTTTTGGAGCTGGCTTTATGGAATGCTTTTATTCTGGGATTTTAGCAATGGGATCTCAAATGTGTTTCCTGTGAACCTGTTTTCCAAGTTAGAAATGAGGGAGAATATTCTTAATCATTTTGTGGCTATTTCCAAATATTGGACCAAATTTTAAAATTTAGTGGAAGCACAAATCACTCAGTGAATAAAATATTTCTAAATTACAGATCATAAGAAGTCAACTCAGTGTCTTCCATGTAAACCACATATCCTCCAAGTCACTTGGCAAATCCTCTGAAGCTGTTTCTTTTTGTATAATCATTATGACCATTTTTCTGTATTTCTCAAATACTGTAATAGATTCAACTTGCTGCTTTTCTGTTGCTTGGTTTTATATGAATTTTCTTAAACTTTCAGAAGGAGTTTTCTAACTTGACACTCTAAAGATAGTGCTTCTACTCTTTGGTGTAGCATTAAAACGTCTGGTTGACTTTCTGAGATCTCCTGGCTCTGTTCTTATGTCCAACTTCTACATGAGTTTTTCCTTTTTTCTCTTGTATGTATGTTTCTTAATTTGGACTTTTATTCCTAGTGCTTTATTCTCAGTGTTGGGCTTTGTCCTGCAAGGGAGCTTTGGAAGTTGGTTTTGAGAGTTCATGGTATACAGATTGTTCCAGTCTCTGCAGAATTTGTTGCAAAGGCCCTCATACTCACAGCCTAATAGTGTATGCAGAACCCAGGAAATCCTAGATCCTGTTCTCACACTGCCCTCTGAAATGTCCAGTGACTTCTCTTGGTTATTTTAGGATTCTTAGGACTATAGGATACCTAGTTGCTTACTTATATGCCCTCTGGTGTGGATGTTATGCATGTCTTATAGCTATTAAAAGTTTGTCTACACTGCCCATATTATGGGAGTACATGAAGATACTTGGTAACTTAATTTTGTTGAAGACCTGGAAAATATGCTTTTCTAGTTTGCTATCTGCTTTGTATGGTAGGATTTAAGGAGATTCGAAAACTAAGCTGCGACTGCCACCATCATCCTATATCAAATTTTATTATTGTATGTTCAAGAGTATACTAACAGAAGTAGTACATAGTTGAGTCATTTATGGAATTAGTTTCAATACAAAGATTTTGTAACATTTTTTCTTGGATATGGGAGTATATGAAAAATTTTCTTGAGTTAGGACCACTTATCGAGCACTGTGAACCATGAACTCTTAAGAAGTTGGCTGAGTTGTTACATAAAACAGTGGCTTTTTTCTTCATTCAGTCCTCCAACTTTTGCCTTATATCCTTTCAAAGCAGGGTAAGAGTGGCAATTCTCTAGGACCACAAACATGGATTTTCTACCATTACAGGAATTTTCCTTCCTGAAATCATAAATCGTACTCTATTTCCTAATTCTATTCACTTCTGGTATATACTTTAGCTTTTTTTAGAAACTCCTTGGGATGCCTGCATGGCTCAGTCAGTTGAGCATCTGACTCTTGGTTTCAGCTCAGATTGTGATCTCAGGGTCTCGGGATGGAGCCCCACAGGGGCTCTGCTCTTGGCATGGAGTCTGCTTGAGATTCTCTCCGCCTCTGCCCTCCCACCCTCATCCCCTGCTCATGCTCTCTCTCTCTCAAAATAAATTTTAAAAATCTTAAAAAATATATCTTCTAACTCTTTTAGTCTTCTATAGGGTAATATTCTTTAGATGTATAAGCAATATCAAATCCTAAACTTTTCTTTTGAAGGTTTCTTTGTTGAGCTATTGAGGCCTTAGGGCCAGTGTAGGAGAAAATTTTAGTGGTGAAAAAGCATAAAGAAAACTGGGAGTAAAACCATAGAAAACTGGAAAAAATTAGCTTCAAGCCATACTCAAGTACATAATAGTTTTCCAGCTCAGACCCTAAAAAATTAAAAAAAAAAAAAAACAACTCCCACATTTCATGTCTTTTCCTCGTTTCTACAGTGTATACTTGGTGTCCAGATACAGTTTGGTCATCAGTTTTGTTCTCTGTATAAAAGAACAGATCTCCTTGGAGGTATTTGATATTTCTTGCTTTAAGGCTGGAGAAAAAACCAGGATGTGTCCGGAATATCTGCTGTCAGAAGGCAAGAATGCTTTCAAAGCACGTAAGGGGCAGAATAAGGAATGACTGTATCTGCTAAAGGGGACTTCCCATGAGCATCAAATAATAGCAAAAATGGTATTTAGAAATTTGCATCTGCAAATGGCATGAATTCCTAATAACACCCCAAGTTAAAAGTTAATAAGTATGCAGAAAGTAGTAATATAAAAGACGCTTATATATGTGGATGCCTTAAAAGTTGATTTTTACAGCAGAGTCTATTAGATGGGATATTTTCCTTTTATTAATTACAAATATGCATACATATACTTGTTTCTGTGTAAGCAGGAAAGAAATCTGTATAAAGTAGGAACTCTACCAAGAACAGGAATTAGTAATTCACATTTGTGGATATATAAAATAACCTATTATAATGAGTTGTGACCTATAATAATGCAAAAAATAATCAGACCTTTTCATCAATAAGATGGAGATTTTGTTTCCAGTAAAGCAGCTTAATCTCTCATCTCTAAGTCTAATAGCCCAAGAGGTGAGCTATTTATAGAGATTAAATTTTAGGTGCCTGCAGTATTTAAAATAAATCTGGTAAAAAATATATATACTCTTAGATATCAATAGATTAGGTACATACATCATAGTGACAGGACATTGGATTAGAAACCAAAGTTTAGGAACATATCATTTCTAGAAAAGTAACCAGGTTTCACAAAAAGAAAATAAATGAAACAAACATTTATTATAAAAAAGGACTCAGTTTATGATATCCTGTGTCACTCATTTGAATCACTACGACCATTACAGTGACATCTGGGTTTCTAGCCATGGTCATCTAGCCAACAACTCAGAATCTGCCACCTTGGTGTGTGTGTGTGACTAATCTTTTTCTTTTGTGTCTGGTTAGATTAACAAAACTCGTAAGCATCTAAAAATAGCACTAGCAGTGTGTCAAAATAAGGGTAGGAATAAGACAAAATTAAACATGTTTTAGCATTTTGATAACTAGCTTTAATGTGTTACAAGTTTTGTAATTATTGTATTTGTATGTAATTTGCTGTTTTAGATGCTTAATACATTCAAAGGAATCAACCATACTCAATTTGTAATTACAGTTAACTGAGGAGATTTAATCAAATTTATAATTGATGTCTAAGTCCTCAGTAAAGTGATTTTTCAGGTTTCTATCAGATATAAATAAATAAACTGAGTATGAAAAGACCACAGTAATGTATATTCCTCTCCTTGAATTAAAAATCCCTTAGTCATAATCATTGGTTCTCTGTCAAGGAAGTTTTTAAATTTAAAACCCATCTTTTCTCATATATGTCACTTTAACTTGCTTTCCCAGTTTGTTTTTCCCAGCATTTAAGAAGCTGTGGTGGTGAGACCCAATGAGCATAACTCCCCACATTGTGATGTATTGTTGTGTCCACCACCATGCCCTGGTCATCTATTTTAGTCATTGCTAAAATGAGAGCAGAGAATAATTAAGCACAGTGAAGAAGGTGGTTGTGTAGGAGTAAAATTGTCATCTTGAGTATTAAATTTGCAGAATTCTACCTCTGTGCTTAGTTCACAGGGTCTTTGGTAACGGCTGGAAGGAGAGAGAAGTGAGGCATAGAACATTCTGACATTTACTCTTTTGTATTCACCTGCTTCTTCTTCTTGGGGAGATCTTCTTTTCATTTTTCCCATTTGCTTTTGGTGGCATTACAATTATAGCCCCTGTTTTTCTCTACAGAGAAGAGCATGTGTCACGTAAAGCTTTGGAGTTGAAAACCCTCTTGGTCACAGAGACTCACTGAATGACTCAAAACTCCTTTGGAGTTTTGTTTTGTTTTTAAATAATGGAGGAGAAGGACAAGATGTCTAACCCTCAAACTCCACTTTGGTTTCACTTTGAAAAGTACGGTTCTAAATGGTGACAGAGATATTAGTATGTCTCTGATATATTAATGAGCTCATCCATGGTCAAATGGTGGAATGAGGAGGATTCATAGAGAAAAGCAAGGTGGGAGCTGCACAGGCAAGAGGCTTACAGGGCGTGAGCCTCAGCTCCTAGCACCTTAAGCCCCTGGTTTTTATAGCATTTATTCCAGCTCAGGAATGTCAGTTTTTATTTATAAATCCACCATTTTTTGTCTTACTGTGTGATGATGAATTTGAACTTTGCAGACTTCCATCTCTCCTTTACCAACTGGCTTAATGTTAAGCTCTGCCAGTAGGTGGTGCTGTAGGGAGATAGCAAGATGGGAGAAAGAACACCTGGGCTTTTGTTTGTTTCCTCTGTGTTGCTGCCCCTGTTTGGGGGGCTGGGGATTCTCCAGATTGAGAGTCATTGGGTCCTGGAAACATTTGCTACAGCAGTAACCAGCTCCCATGGTTCTGGAAAGTAGCCTGGGCCCTGTTTCCTCTTCACCTTGATTAGCAGCAACATATTTCTGCAAAGGCTAGTTTCTCCTCACATATCAGAATCCTTACCTTGTGGAGGGAAGGAGCCCTCTCTCTTAAGTTTCCATGTCCCTTATCCACTTTTTTCTCAGCCTTACAGTGGCAGACACTTTCTGAAATTGCTATCCTGTTATACCTTGAAGTTCTTTTATAACTTTTAATAATTCCCTTTTACCTTGTTTATCTTTGTATTAATGTTTTCCTTGTTCAAACCATTGGTGTGGTTTTGTCTTCTAATTAGACCCCAAGGGAATAGGGAACTAAATTTATTACTTTGTAATAAATACTACTTTTGCTTAAGGGAACTCAGTGTGGGTTTCTGTCACTTTAAAGAGAGCCCTGACTAATCTTCCCTTGCTTCAGCCCTTCATAGTTATAGTTTGGGCTCATTCATTAAATTATTACTCATTAAAGCATCATTAAATCATTAAAAATATGTGAGGCACTGGGCCAAGCACTGTATTAGAGACTTGGAGTATAAAGATTAGTATGCTAGCCTGTTCAAGATGGTAGACAAATAATAAATGTAAACAAATGTAAATAAACAAATAATGATACTTAAAATATTGGGTAGACAGAAATGTAAACAAAGAATTAAAAAAATGTGATAGGTACTTCAATAAACCTATTCACAAAGGCATGAAGAAATAGAGAAAGGAGAGATTAATTTTGCCTGGGGGGAAGATTGAGAAAATGGTCAAAGAACACTTAAAAGAGGAGTCAGTTTTAGCAAGAACTTAAGGGATACATAGATATTAGGAGGGGAAGTGGCAGAGAGAAGATCAAGGCAAGGTAAAGAAGTCAAGAGTTGCTTAGCCTGTTGAGAGAAACCTACCTGGTTACTGGACATAAGGAGAAAAGAGATGGGGACTGTAGTATTCCAGTTTGATTAGAAAGAACTATGTTCATTATGTTAAGGAGTTTGGGTATATTGGTAACATGAAGAGGAAACACACAGGTTTCAGCTATATGCTAGGCACAGTGCCAGATGAGTACATGCATTGGTATATTTATTCTTCAAAATGTAGGGTGGGTACTCTTTTTACTTCATTAACATTTAAGAAGGTAAATCCAAGACCATGGAAATAAATTGCCCATGATTGCACAGTAGTAAATGGTGAAGGATTTTTTAACCCAAATAGACCTGATGCTAAAGCCTACCCTTTTGCCATTAAGCTGAAATGTTTCCATGGACAATAAATACATGGTAGGAGTATTTTTTTTTTACCACTAACCCTCATTATGACCTCTTATCCATTCCCCCTAATTCAGTGGTATACCAGAGCTGGCTTTTCCCAGTTCAGAAGAGCCAATTGTGCATGTGTTTTTCTGATGAGTGGTATTATGTTGGTAGCTTGAAGTTGGCCATAAAGTAGTAGTGATGCCATGGACATAGGCAAACACTACAAAGCAGATTTCTTTATTCTAAAACTGGTTGTTAAATGTACACCAACACATCTCTGCTGCAGATTGTCAGACTTTCTTTTTAAACGGTGTTGAATTATGGACCTATTGTTCTTCTACTCATTTTGCTTTCTTTTAGTCAAATAGTTTTTGATCTAGTGCTTATAAAACCTCTCCAGGATTCTTTTTTCTTTTTTTTTTTAAACCCTTCCAGAATTCTTAAAGTACAAATATCTTCATATATGAGCCGCTTGTTCATGAGAATAAAGTCAAAATATCTACCAAAAGCCCTGTTTACTTTTTAACTACCAGTTTGATTACTATCATTTATGATTTATTTATAAACTATTGTTCATTATGAGTTTTCTATCACTGTAAAATTAGTCAATCTGGATTGCTATGGCCACTTATGTGATCAAGTAGTATATATATATACACATACATTTAGTAACGGGGATTATATTTACTTTCCCTTTCTATCCTTTTCTTTAAGCCTAAGTATGTGGTTGATACATTTAGGCTCATGTTTCTTGAGTGTTCTTTGTTGGGTTTTTATAATTATATATTAACTGATTTTTAAGGGAGGAACCCCAAACTCATAGTGGACAGCAAGGAATAACTATGTAAGTACAAAAGTACAAAACAGCCTCAGTGAGACAGTTAATGATTCAAGAACAGCAGTCTGCAGGAGTGTCCATACCCTGAAGTCTTAGATGCAATGCAACGAGCCCACAGTGTGGGAGAGAAACATAGGGCCCAAGGGCTCACAGTCTTTTAGAGCAAACAGGAAACAAGCCAGTACCAGTAATTACAGAGAGCAACAGCTGTCCAAGAAACCACTGCCATCGCAATAGCAGACAGTGATGACCCACTGTCCTTAACATATAAACATCTAACCCAAAGGGTACAGGTCACTATAGTTTAGGGTTTATTCACTTTGATTTGGATCACCATTACATGGGTTTGGTTAAGCCTCATTGGCAGTGTCCCTGAGACATACAAACTTGATTGTCATACATGATATAACCCAAGGTTGCTTGGGCCTTAGGAGACAAATACAAATTTTTATGAGTCCTTTTGAAACAAGGTCGTGACAGTCCATGTTTGTCCTGTATGGGAGAAGGGAGATCCCACACTGGGAGCCTTTGACAATAGTATCAAGCACAGAAAAATTCCTGGACAGTCATGCTCATAAGAATTTTTCTGTTCCCATAGCATGTGAATGAGAACCATGAAACCAGCAGAGGATCAGATTCCCAGTTCAGATGTTGTTGACTCAGACTACTTCACAGTTTGCCTGGTTGTGGTACTAGGTCTAGGGGACAAGGTGATAGTTATTCATTTTTCTCTCCCTCCATACTTCTCAGGCTCCTAAGGTCTTCTCTTCTTAGGTGCTAGAGTTGTTTTTGTCCTTCTAGAGCTATGTAGTTTTAGTGTATTAGCCACTCCTTTCCTTTGCCTGGCCTGATGGGTCAGGCATCAAGTGGGCTGCGACACAGTGGTAGACTTGAAATGACTTACCATTCCTCTATCACTTCCCAAGTGCTACACTGCTACAAACAAGCAGGGATAAGGTAGAGTTCACATTCTGGCAGCTGCTCAATTTGCTCATGATCTGTGATTTGTCATACTTAACAACTGAAACCAAGAGTAGTCTAAACAACAGGTAGGAGTCTTTCACTCTAAGTCATTTGCTCTAACTGCCACTCTAAGATGAAATTCTTCAGGCCTCCCAGATACTAGAATCCGGGGGCAAAAAAAAAAGGCATAGTCCCTTGTAAAGAACAGTGGCGTCTCATGCCATTACTGTCTCACTAACATGTTAGTCCACAATGATGACAGTCTGGTGATTGATGATCTTTTTCAGTCAACTATTTAAATGTTCATTTCACCTTTTGGTTATGCCAGCAACTGCAGGACCATAAGGGTATGAAATACCTATTGAATGCCATGCCCATTTTCCCACTGTTGAGTCCCTTTTCTCATTAATAGGATGTCACTGTCTTACTCTAAAAGCCCAGATACCCCCAAAACAAGTTACAGTTGAATCAGTAGTGCTACTGTGTGGCCATAACTGGAGTAATTGTCAATGGTTTCCAGACAATATTGGTAGCAATAAGATAGCAATAGGGGATCAGTGTGGTCTCTTTGCCAGGAATGGGTAGAGGCTTTGAGCTATGCACCTTCCCTGGGGTATGAGACTTATAGTCCCTTTGGGAACAGAGATCTTGGACTCACCCCAAGTCCTCCCTTCTGTTAAGGACTGTCAAATTTGGCAGAATATATGGTCAGAAAGTGGAACTACTGAAGGAATAGTTTGTTCTAAGGAACCTACCCAGCTTCCAGCTTCTTAATTTCTGCAGTGGAAAAACGTTGATCTCCAAGGAGGAATCTTCTGCTCTAAAGGCACTTTCAGTTCCACTGGCCTTGGGGAAGTCTTCTTGGGAGGGCCATAACACAGTCACTGAAACAAACATTCAAAGTAGGAAGCCTTATTGCAAAGTGTAATTTGTCTCAACTGAATTGTCTGCAAATGCTGGAATCATGTTTCCAGAGTGAGCTGGCCTATGTGTTGCCATTCACCTAAGAGGATAACCTCTCTAATTCCCTCATCGCAGAAATGCACTAGCCATGTCTCTAATGGATCCTAAATTTGTTGATCAAAGTGGTTCCACATTTCTCTCTCTTCCTCTCACTGTGGGTCTGTATCTTGGTACTCTGTTTTTAAGTCTGCTGTAGTGATTCTAGTGGTAGTTAAAACAGGGTGTGGTTGTACTTTCCACCCTGATGTGGGCCCAAGGTGCTTTCTTAGAGCATTATTCCATATAGCAAGAATACCATGGCACTGGTTGAACAGCTTCTTTCTTTTGTTGTTGTTGTTGTTCATAGATTTATTTATGAGAGAAGGAGAGAGGGCGTGAGGAGGGGCAGATGGGGGAGAGGGAGAGAGTCTCCAGTAGACTCCCTGCTGAGCGAGGAGCTTGAGGACGGGGCTCAATTTCACGACCCTGAGGTCATGACCTGAGCTGAAATCAAGTTAGGCCACTCAACCAACTGAGCAACGCTGGCACCCCTGGGTGGCTTGTGTTTATCCTATTTTTAATCATTCAACCTCTATCTGTTGACCCAACTTTTGTTCATTAGCAGCTGGGACACTGGGGGGTCACTGATTCCTTTCACTCTCAGACTAGCACTTGGATGGAAGTTTTCTTATATCCTAGAACTTGACCCATGAGGCCCTTGCCTTTTCTTTTCCAAATGTTATTGTCTTCGCACCTACTTTGCTGTTTTAGAAGAATCCCAACCCCATAGCTATGTCATAACTTAAGTGCAAAAAAAAGACAGTAAGACACAATGGATCAGAGCAAGACCGTTTACTATGCACAGTACATCAGAGTAGGGGATGTCAGTATGGTAGTGCTCATTTCACAGTCCTTAAATCCCACAGGGCATGGTGATGGGTCTAGACCAGGGTTATACTCTTAGTACGTTGTGACATGAACACTGGACCAAGGGTGCAGCACTTTTTGAAGTAAGCAGCAAACAAAACCATCTCCCCTGTGGGGTGTAACACAGAGATAGTCACTCTGTGCTCCCCTTAACTTAATTGCTTGTGTGATGAGCTACAGAAATTGCTCAGGGGACAGTCATGTCTTGTGGTTTGGCAGACTCTGCAGGGATGTGTAAGAGGGAGCACTCAGGGCCCATAGCAGATTTCCTCTCCTAATGCTTATATGTCTGTGTTTTTAGAACTATCTGTATTTTTTTTTAATAATTTTTTTTTTAGATTTTTATTTATTTATTTATTTGACAGACAGAGATTACAAGTAGGCAGAGAGAGAGGGTGAGGAAGCAGGCTCCCTGCCAAGCAGAGAGCCCGATGTGGGGTTCGGTCCCAGGACCCTGAGATCATGACCTGAGCTGAAGGCAGATGCTTAATCCACTGAGCCACCCAGGTGCCCCTAGAACTATCTGTATTTACACGTGAAAAGTGGTTACATTTTAGGGGGCTTTTATATGAATAGAGGTGCAATTGCATGTGACTGTCCCTAAATTCCCAGTTACTAAGACCGTTGTCCACATTGGTAAGCAGGTAGTGAAGAGGAAGTTTGAGACCGTTAAATCAGGAAAACTTTTCTCCTGTCTTCTAGTCTCTTACCATTTTTCCCATATGCCTTATGACAAATTTAAAAAGATAAACTGATTTTGAATCTCTGTTGATCTAAGAAGCTTTGTTACAGGTATGCCATTACTTGGACCACTGCAGTATCACTCATCTAGCTTCCTTCTAGGTTAGCTGTTACACAAACTCTGGTCTAATCTTAAAGTACCTCTTTCAGCCACTCTTCTGTTGTGGACTTGCTCTTCCCTTCAAAGGAAGTGTACAGACTTCCAATCTGAATATTCAAAGTTTTCTATAAAGGTAATCAAATGTCTGGCTTCTGTTTTTTAGAGTAGTAAGGGGAGAGAACTCACCATCCTGAAAGATTTCTATTTTAGTTCCTTTATTCATGATACTATCCAGAGGTCAACTGTACAGTTCTCTACTTTGCATTTCCTCAGTTGTTCCTTACCCTTTACTGTCTAGAACATGCCCCACTTCATGACAACAAAAAAGAAGAGAGCTTAGAACAGTGAGTTTTCATGTCTGACACTTAACATTTATTTTCAAATCTGCCTTTACTTGCCAACTAAATTGCAAAGTCCCTGTGGGTCGCATATTCTATTTACCACATGGATTGTCTACCACTGTACCTTGTCTAAAGTGGTAAATATGTATTCTATGGGATGGATGGATGGATGGATGTTTTTTTTCTTTGTCAATAATTGAGGAGGTGAGATAACTATTTGTTTTTTGATGTTAGTTTCATCCTAAATTCTATCTACTTTAAGTATTGTAGGACAAATTTTCATACTTTCCTTTAGTGGATTTCAGTATGGTAGTTTTTCATATGATAGACTTCTCATAGAATTTTATATTTTCTCCATGTATTCTCCCTGAGGATTAAATTCCTAGTTACTCTGAATGGGGTCCATCTGTTCTCTCACTGACTGAATTATGTGTTATACTAACTTTGCTTTGAGTGATTCTCAAAACTAACTGGTACCACTAAGAGAAAGGCAAGTGAACTCTGTGAAGAACTCAAACTGACTTGGATATACCTAAATTTAGAGTACATATTGTAATGGCTACCTGGTTAGTGACTACCATACAGTGCGACTGACTGATTTCTTTGGGTAAACAGTGTTTTTAGAAAAACATGTTTGACATAAACTGCTTACATTCCTTATTCACTAAATAGAGTAGTTCTTCTTTTGTCAAGATTAGGCCCCCTCACGTATTTATTTCAGAAGGAGAAAAACAGTTTATTCATTGAGTTCAGAATCATCTGATCCCTTAGCAGCCCTGAAACTATTTTTATGATCTTTCAAAGTCCTAATGACATTAGGACAACAGTAAAAAATATAGACTGTGTACCATCAACAAATCAAAAAATATTTATAGACCGTCTTCCCACACGGAAGAGAGGAAAGTGAGGCCATCTGCAGAGACCAAGATTTACCGAAGTGAAGAGGGAGGAGTAGAGTGATAAAGAAAATGATCCTGCCATTTTGCAATATATCTGGAAAGAAGAAAGGGCACCTATGTGAAGTGTGAGGTGAGGTGAGGTGAGGCAAGGCTGGGCTGGGGAGTTTTTGTGGTAACTTCATAAGGTACTTTTTTTTTTTTTTTAAGTTTTAAGTTTTTAGTAACTTTTGTACCCAATCTGGGGCTCAAACTCATGACCCTGAGATTCAGAGTCATATCCTGTTCTGACTGAGCCAGTCAGGCACCCCCATGAGGCATTTTTAGGCTCAGAAAAAGCTAGAATGATTAGAAGAAGATGGACTGCATGAAATAGCCATTCCTCCTTGAATGTTAAAGCACCAATATCAACACATTTATGCAAGCTAAATTTAACTTGTTAAAACTGTGCTAATTAATACGAATGTTATAATTTTATATAAAAGTCTGACTCTGGAATGTCAAAATATTTAACAACTGACAATGGCCAGTGACTAATCAGGATCCAGTGTTACTGGTCACAGTAACACTTTTAGGTAGCCAGGTGTTAATCTTTTTGATTTAGGATCCTGGAGATGTCAGGGTGGTTGGAAGGGAAGGCCTGATAAGGCAAGGAGGCACTCGAGATGCTGGGCAGTGACTACAGTATGAATATATTTTAATATGTTGCAAACTAATATGGATATTCTAGTGTGTACTGTCTGAGTATTGATCAGTGTTGATTCTAAATATTCTAGCTATGGAATTTTTTCTCAGAAAGTGAGCCCAAATGTTCAAAAAGCTATACGCATGCTGATAGTCACTGTGATGATTTAGAACATATATTCCCTAAGGGACTGTTTACATTTCGATGTATTTAATCAGAGTATTATGAAGTTTATGAAATGGTTATGAAGGCTTTGTGATAATATACAAATGACTATCATACACTGTTGAGTTATAATGTGTGTTGCACACATGCATTTGAAATAGACACTATAGGAACGATTTTCTGTCGCTTGCTGCTTGAGGTTCTATTAAGAGTGGACACAATGGAAACTGCAAAACTCTTCATATACAGTTGAGTTAAACCAAATCTTTTAAAATTGTGCAGTAGGTTTTTAAAAACCTAAATGCAGAATTTTAAAGTAATCTTCCACAAAGTTGATCTTTCATGTTTTGGTCCACATTCTACTAGCACAAATATTCTGCCACCCAAGCCAACAACATAGTGTTAATTCTTGTTTGCTCTTTCTCCCATCTCATCTTATCCATCAACAAATCGCTATCAGCAGCCTTTTCAAAATCTATCCTTGATCTGCTCTCTCTCCCAACTCCCATTACCACCATCTTATTTAAGTAGCCACCATCTTTAGTCTGAATTCCTATTGTAGTCTAGTAGCTTCCACTCCTACCCTATCCCCAGGGCCTACAAGCTCTTCTTCACATAACATCTGGAGTGATCATTTTGACATGTCAGCCAGATAATGTCACTCTCCTTCAAATCCTCAAGTATCATGCTATCTCCTTGGAATAAAGTTTGTAATTCTTTCCAGAGGCTATGTGGCTTGCCTGACCTATTCACTGTCTACATCTGAAACCTCATTTTACCATTCTTCCCCACATATGATGGCTCTTGGGCCATCCTTTCTGATTTTTTCCCTAGTGCATTTTAAGCCCATCCTGTTCCTACATGTATGTTCTAACTACTACTGTCTCAAATGCTTTGACAATACTACCTTCAACCACAAACTGCTCTCATTCAGGTCTGAGCCCAAATAATTGGTGGTATTACATTTGTTAAAATTTTAGGCATTTTTTATGTAGGATTCTTCACATCCTACCAAATGTTATGAAATACTTATTTTTAACAGAAAGGAATTGAATGAATAGCATGAAAAAACCTTCTCCTTATAGGCTTGATATACATATATATTTTTTCTGGTCAATTACTTCTGCAGCTTCTCATTTTAGGAACAGTTGGAGGGTAGGAAAAATGATTTGTTCTTTGAGCATTATAGTTGTATTTGTCAACAAGCATTCATTTACTGCTAGACTTTATTTAATCTATTTTAAAAGGGGCCAAACTGTGTGTATAATAAAGAGACAAAAGATGAATGAAGTGTGCAGCTGCCTGACATTTCATATTGCTAAGCTTCCGGCAGAGAAAGTTTGAGACACATGTTTTCTTATCTGAGAAGCCACTAGAATGGTGAGAATGGTAGAAATTGGACTAAAGATAATGGATGTAATTAAAACTTGGCATCTGTAATTGAATATTTTCAATTTAAGTATATATACCATAGTTGCATTGGTCTTACTAATCAACATTATAGCTGTTACAATTATCATTTTATTAATCATATAATTGCTGTATTCCAAGTAAGAATTTCCCTTTATTATAAAAATCAATTTTCTAACTTTCTAAAGTGCAAAGTAGACATTTTAATTTGTATCTACAAGTTGAAAAGGCACTTGAAAAGGATAAGCACATTTTATTCTAAGGAGACAGGATATTTTCTGAGTTTGCCGTTCTTAGAAATCTCAGAAATTCATTTTGCAATGGGTTGCAATAGCTATTCTACCTTCATTGTGACCTTCTTTTTGATCTTCTCAACTTACATCATAGATCTTAATTTCTAGGTTGTTGGGATTTTACAACTTATGACAATCATGCAGTGTAGGCTCTCATTTCATGGGAGAAGAAATTGTAGTTAAGGATGTAGGGTCATATTAATAGCTCCATTGGGAGGACATGACATAGGAGTGACATTACAAAGATGGTAGAAAAGAAGCACCAGACTGACTTCTCCCCAAAAGAGACACTGATTGTACCAATTCCCTTTGTGAGACATCCAGATACCAGTTAAGAGGCACCTGCACCCCAGGTGAACATGAAACCATTTGTATCAAAGCTTGTAGGAGAATTCATGGCACTCACTCTGTCCTCCTTCCCATAGCTCAGTGGTATTACCAGGAGAAGAGTCCCAGCACCTGACTTCTCCTTGAAGAGGGAGAGAGAAGACAAGACTATACATCAAACATGTAGATATTTTGAGGAGGTACTGGAGGAACTAGCTTTTGTGTTGCCTGAATCTATTACCAAGAAAGGCAAGAAAGGGTACGAGGTTGGGGGAAGCTAAGAACAAAACTGATGGGTTGAACTAATACATACTATAGTCTCTCCCCCTGGTTCAGTATGGAATGAATGGAACAAAACTTCCAACTCCCAGCTTCTCCCTGGGGAGGGAAAAAGTTGGCACCTGTGTCCAACATTTCTACATTTTAGGGGGAGATTTTATATATATATGTGTGTGTATATACATACATACATACATATATATATATATATATCTGATTGATCTAGGAGCCCTGATGGAACCTGGTGTACTTGAGATTTCTAGAGGCAACTGAGAACAAGAGCACTATGGAGCTTGTTGCTGTTCTATATGACCTTGAGGAGATGAGATGAGCTTGGTGGTCTCTTGGGTGGGAGAGGGGGAAGAAAGGGTAGAGCAGGTATTTCATGTTCCAGATTTTTTGAGGGGTTGCCTGAAGGACTAATTTCTGTCTTATCTGACTTGGAGCACTGTTGGGACTTGGCTTACTCTTGAAACCTGGAGGCCATGAAACAAAAAATTGCTTGGTGTGGGTAGTGGCAGCTCCAGAGAAACTGTGCCTTTATAGGGACACCACAGAAAGGAAGAGATAATGAGTTCTGGGGGTGGGCAGGCAGGCACATATCTCTAATTAATAATTTACATGTAAAATGCAGAGAACATACACTCACTGAAAAGGTTTGAGAGGTCACCACAATCTTTAGCCAGGCTAACTGATGAATCTTTGCCTGTACGAGGCCAGTCCCTAAAGACTGGGAGAACTGGCTGTTCTTTTTCTCAAATGTTTGGATCCTAACACAAAGTTACAAGGCATGTGAAGAATGATGGCGACAGGGCCCAAAGGAATAAAAGTAAGTCTCCAGAAACCAACCCCAAAGAAAGAGAGAAATATGAATTACCTGACACCTCATAATGACATAAAGATAGTCAATGAGCTTACGAAAACAATGCATGAAAATAAGAATATAAACAAAGAGAATGTAAAAAAGAAATAAAATATTTGGAGCTGCAGAAATGCTGAATGAAAAAAATTCACTAGAAGAATTCAACAACAAACTTGACCGAGCAGAAGAAAGACTTGGTGAACCAAGATTGGGTAATTTCAAATGATCTATCAGAGGAACAACAACAAAAAAAAAGTGAAGTAAGCCAGGGAGTGAAGAACATCAACAGGTAGACCAACATACGCATTGCTGAAGTCCCAGAAGAATGAGGGGAAAGAGCAGAAAGCATTTTGAATAAATAGTAATTGAAAACTGCCCAGATCTGAGAAAGGAGATCATTAAATTTAAGAAGTCCATAGATGCCCACCTAGAAAACAAAGTTCAAACAAAACAAAGTTACTGAAACATAATCAAGTTTTCAAAGACAAAAATAAAAAAAAAAAATTGAAAACAAGAGAAAAGTAGCCCATTATAGGCGAGGGAGCCTCCATAAGACTACATGTACTTTTTTTTTTTTTTTTTTTCCCCCTGCAGAAACATTGCAGGCCAGAAGGCAGTGAGATGTTACATTCAAAGTGCTGAGAGAGACATACTGTCAACCAGGAACTCTGTATTTAACAATTCTTCCAGAAATGGAGATATAAAGGCACTTCCAGAGAGACAAAACCTGACAGATTTCATCACTGTTAGATCTGCCTTATAAGATAGGCTAAAGGGAGTCCTTCAAGTTGAAACTGAGGATTCTAGACAGCAACACAAAAGCATATGAAAGTATAAAGCTCACTGTTAAAAGTAAATAGACAAAGAGAGAACACTGCTTTACTGGTGCATAAACCCCTTCTAATTGTCATGTGGAAGTTAAAAGACAAACCATTAAAAATATAACTATAAACATGTTAATGGATAAGATATTAAAAATGTTCTTTGTGGGACGCCTGGGTGGCTCAGTTGGTTAGGCAGCTGCCTTCGGCTCAGGTCATGATCCCAGCGTCCTGGGATCGAGTCCCGCATCGGGCTCCTTGCTTGGCAGGGAGCCTGCTTCTCTCTCTGCCTCTGTCTGCCACTCTGTCAGCCTGTGCTCACTCTCTCTGACAAATAAATAAATAAAATCTTTAAAAAAAATGTTCTTTGTGACATCCATAACAGAGTATGGAGACAGTAAGAGTAGAAGTTTTGCATGTGACTGACAGTAAGTTACCAACTTAAAATAGATTGTGGTTGCCAGAGGGCTTACATAAAACAAAGAATATACCTACAGAAGATTAAAAAAATAAGAATGAAATCAAAGTATTATGCTAAAAAACAAAGCGCAAAGGAAGACTTTAAGGGAGGAAAAGAAGACACATGAACTACAAGACAGAAAACAGCAAAATGGCAATAGTATGTCATTTGTTATCAGTAATTAGTTCAAGTGAAAACGAATTAAACCCCTTAAAAGACAGATTGTTTGAATGGATTAAAAAATGAGTTCTAAATATATGCTATCTACAGGAGACTCACTTTCCATTTAAGGATGCACATTGGGCTAAAATGAAAGGTTGGAACAAAATATTTTGTGCAAGCAGAAAGCAAGAGTAGTGGTGGCCCAAGTCAAAGCAGGCAAAATAGACCAAATCAAAAACTATCACAAGGGATGAAAACACATTATCTAAGAGTCCATCCACTAGGAAACTGTAAAAAGTATAAATGTTCTCAACATTAGAGCATGAAAATAAGTGCAGCAAATGACAGAAATAAAGGGAGAAATGAAATCTGTTGTTTGATATGTAAAATTTCACTTCTGATAATGGCTAGAGTGTCCAGACAAATGATCAATGAGGAAAGAGAGGACATGAACAATGCTGTAGGCCAAATGGACCACACAGACATACATAGAATATTCTACTACTCAAACATTGTCTAGGATAGTTGATATATTGATAATACCAAAATAGGTATTAACAAGAAAACTAAAATTATAACAAGTATTCTTCCCTACTGCAATGAAATGAAACTAGAAATTAGTAGCAGAAGAAAAATAGGAAAAATACTTGTAAATTAAACAAAACACTCTTGAATAACAGACCAAAGAAGAAATCATGAGAGAAGTTAGAAGCTATTTTCAGATAAGCAAAACATACCAGAACACTGGGATGCAACAAAAGCAGTACTAGGAGGGAAGTTTTTAGTGATAAATGCCTAAGAAGAGAAATCTCAAGTATTCTAACTTTATACTTCAAAAAAAAAAAAAAAAAACAAGCTAAGCTCAAAGTTGGTAGAAGTAAGGAAATGATAAAGATCAGAGAGAGCAGAAATAAATGTAATAAGGAATTAAGCAAGAGAAAAGATGAATAAAACTAGGAGTTGATTATTTGGTAAAAATGACTAATCATTAGTTAAATGAACCAAGAAAATAAGAGAAGACTCAGAATCAAATGAAAGAGACCTAACAATTGATGCCATAGAGATAGTTTTGTAAGACTACTATGAAAAATTAGGACAGAAAGTTGGAAAATCTAGAGGAAATGGGTAAATTCCTAGTAACAGGCAACATACCAAGACTGATTCATGAAGAAAAAGAAAATTTGAAGATACCTATAAATAGTAAGAAGATTAAATCAATAATCAAAAACCTTCCAACACAAAAATTCTGAGACCAGATAGATTCACTGGAGAGTTCTACCAAACATTTGAAGAAGCACTGATGCCAGTCATTCTTAAACTATTTCAAAAAGGGGAGGGGTGCTTCTAAACTCATTTTATGAGTCTAGCATTACCCTGATAGATAGCACCCCCCCCCAACCATGACAGTATCCTTGAGGACTATTTTGTGAAAATTTTCAACAAAATACTAGCAAATGGTATTCAATAACACATTGAATGGGTCATACAGCATGACCTAGTGAGATTTATCTCTGGGAAGTGAAGATTATTAAATGTATGAAAATCAATGTTAAATACCAAATTAACGGAATGACAAATAACAATCACCTCTCAATAGACGTAGAAAAAGCAATGGGCAAAATAAACCAGGCTTTCATGTTAGAACACTCGAAGTAGGAATAGAATGAAATTACCTCAACATAACAAAAGCCTTATGAAAAATCCCATAAATAATATACTTGGTGAAAAACTGAAAGCTTTTCCACTAAGATCAGGAACGAGTCAAGGATGCCCCCCTTTTGCTAGTTTTATTCAATGTAGTACTGTAAGTACAGGTGGGGTAAATAAGCAAGAAAAAATTCCAAATTAATAAGACCTATGTAGAAAACCCTGAAGATCCCTTAAAAAGCTATTGGATCTAATAAATGAATTTAGCAAAATTGCCAGATAGAAGATCAATATGCAAAAATTACTTGCATTTCTATATACTAACAACAATTTAAGATAGAAGTTAAGGGAAAAAACTCCATTATGATAACATAAAAAATAAAGCATTTTGGAATAATGTTAACCAGGGAGGTGAGAGACTCCTATACTGAAAACTATAAAAGACTGTTGATACAAATTTTAAAACATAAATAAATGGAAAGCTATCCCATGTTCATGGATTGGAAGGCTTAATGTTAAAATGTCCATACTACCTAAAGAATGTACAGATTCAGTGTAATCCCTATAAAGATCCCAATGGTATATCTTGTAGAAATAGAAAAAATTCTAAAATTCATATGGAGCCAGAAAATGTCTTGAATAACCAAAACAATTTTGAGGAAGAACAAAGCTTGACTATTCTATTTCTATTCTATTCTATTCTATTTCCTGATGTAAAAACCTATCCTAAAGCTACAGTAATCCTGTATCCTAACATAGGACCTGAAACCATGAAACTTCTATAAGAAAATAGAAGAGAAGATTAATGGTCATGGTCTTGGCACTGACTGCTTTGATATGACACCAAAAGCATAGGCAACAAAAAATTGGGCTACTGGGACTATGGGTGGTCCCTGACTTAGAATGGTTCTACTTAAAATTTTTCAAGTTTTTGCAGTTATGAAAGTGATAGACATCCAGTGGAAACTATACTCAGAATTTTGAACTTTGTAGGGGGCTAGTGACAGGAAATACGATACTCTAGCATGATGCTGGGCAGCAGCAACTCCCAGTCAGCTATGTGATCCTGAGTAAACAACTGATAAACTTAAAGCCATCCTGTACCAATACAGCCATTTTGTTTTTCACTTTAAGTACAGTATACAACAAATCACTGAGATCTTCAACATCGTATTAAAAATAGATTTGGGTTAGATGATTTTGCCCAATGGTAGACTATAAGTATTCTGAGCATGTTAAAGTTGGTCTAAGCTAAGTTGCTAGTATTGGTAGGTTGAGTGTGTTAAATATCTTTTCAATTGACAGTATTTTCAACTTATGTTGGGTTTATTGGGATGTAACCCCATTGTAAGTCAAGGTAGGTTAGTGCATTAAACTAAAAAGCTGGTTTTTTGACAAACATTCTGCAGAGGGGAAAAAGCAGCTTATGGAATGGGAGAAACTATTTCCAAACCATCTATCTGATAAGGAGTTAATATCCAATGTGTGTAAGAAACTCAGTCAACTTGATAGCAAAAGATCCAAATAACTTGAATTAATAAAAGGGACTGAATAGGCAAGGTAATTAGTGACTAACAGGTATAATTAAAGATACTTTTGTTTGTTTGTTTTAAAGGTACTTAACATCACTAATCATCAGGAGAAATACCTATCTGGGGCACCTGGGTGGCTCAATGGGTTAAAACCTCTGCCTTTGGCTCAGGTCATGGATCTCAGGGACCTGGGATCTGAGCCCTGCATCTGTCTCTCTGCTCAGCGGGGGGCCTGCCTCGCCCCCAACCCCGCCTGCCTACCTCTCTGCCTCCTTGTGATCTCTCTCTCTTTGTGTCAAATAAATAAATAAATTAAAAAAAAATACCAGGGGCATCTGGGTGGCTCAGTGGGTTAAAGCCTCTGCCTTTGGCCCAAGTCATGATCCCAGAGTCCTGGGTTCGAGCCCCGCATCGGGCTCTCTGCTCGGCGGGGAGCCTGTTTCCCCCACTCCCCCCTCTCTCTGCCTGCCTCTCTGCCTACTTGTGATCTGTTTGTTGAATAAATAAATTAAAAAAAATAAAAATAATAAAAAAATACCAATCAATACTGTGAGCTATCATCTCTCACCTTTTAGGGTGGCTATTAAAAGAAGTATTGGTTTGTATGCAGAGAAAATGGATCTCTTCTCTAATGTTGGTAGAAATGCAAAATGGTACAGATACTATGAAAAATGGCATAGAAGTTTAAAAAAAGAAAAAAAAAAAAAGCTACCCTGTATGTAATCCAGCAGTCCCACTTCATGGTATTTACCTGGAAGAATTAAAAACAGGATTTAGCATCGATATTTATATAGTTATGTTTATTGCAACATTGTTCACATTAACCAAGACATGGAAGCAACCGAAGTGTCCAACAGATGAATGGATATAGAAAATGTGGCATATATTTACAATGGAACATTTAGACTTAAAAAAGAACTCCTGTTATTTTCTATCATATGGATAGCTCTTGAGGACATTATGCGAAGTGAAATAACTTAGTCACAGACAAAGACTGCATGATTCCATTTCTGTGAGGTATCTAACAGTACAGAGGTGCTGTGGAGTTCAGTGGTTATGGTTTCAGTCATGCCAGATGAAAAAGTTCTAGAGATCTGCTGTATAACACTGTGCATATAGTTAATACTATAGTCTACACTTAAAAATTGTTGATCTCATGTTGCATTTTCTACCATAATAAAAAAGAATGTACCAATAACTAACAGATCTATCACCTTAGTCATTTTTGTCCCACCTGATCTACCAGGTTTCTGGAAAAATGAGAAAGTAAGTGAGAGAAAAATGAAAAAAAAAGTTAAATGTGGGGTTTGAAGATTGATAGGTTAAGTATGATCTGATTTCCTGAAGCTCCTGGTTTAGGCAAAACTGATTAATGACTCATGAAATAATGTTCGTAATATTAGTGACACAATTTTTAAAACAAATACTTGCTTTCTAAAAACCAACATTTTGTGGCTCAGTTGGTTAAGCATCTGCCTTCTGCTCAGGTCATTATCCCAGAGTCCTGGGATCGAGCCCCATGTCAGGTTCCCTGCTCAGCAGAGAGCTTGCTTCTCCCTCTCCCTCTGCCTGCTGCTCTGCCTACTTGTGCTGTCTCTCTCTCTCTGTCAAATAAATAAATAAAATCTTTGAAAAAATGGAAAAAAACCCCAGACATTTTAACATATACAGAAATGTAATATAGAATATATCATATATATTTTATAATTAGATATATACAGCTGTATAATTAGATGTATAATTAGATATATATCTAATTGTTTACATATATAATTAGATATATATAATTGTATATAAATTATATATATAAATTGTATATAAATTATATATTAAATGTATATATATACATATATATACAATTAGATATATATCATTAGATATATACAGATATATATGTATTATAATATACATACATATGCGTAAACACACAACATATCAAATAGTCCCTGGGGACAATAAGAAGGGGTAAGTAAAAGGGAAGAGATGTATCTGAGTCTGTCTGAAATGAGAAATGGGTGCTCTTTCCCTTTACTTTGATGGAGAGAGAATGATTGGCTTTAGGATGGGAAGGGGAGGTCCAGGAAGAGCGTGCCTGGCCAAGAGTGTTCACCACACCCCTTGTCCTGAGGAGCGGCAGCATGGCAGAACAGATGCTGGTACTAGGCACTGGGAAACATAATTCTTACTCTGTAGCTAACACCTAGTTTAAGGCACCAAGGGGGATGTTCCTAAACCTGCTTTCCTTATTTGTAAAATGAAGATTGAATGTTCCTGACTTTTACTGCGTCCTGGTCTTTTCATTAGAGTGTCAATTTCAGATGTTTCCTTCTCAGACTGTCCTTGATACTGACTTGGTAAATACGGCTGTCAAACTCCTTAGATCTAAGGTCTAGACCAAATCTTTGATCTCGGGTCTCTTCTGTAAACTCCATGCTATTGTGGTTTCTGATAGGCAAGCTTGGCCAGAAGAATGAAGGAGCAGAGAAGTGATGAGCTTTTGGGAGTGTCATTCCATTCAGGCTCTGTGTCTTTAGATGAGAGCATATCCTACTGAGTGGAGGCAGCATGAATGGTCTTTTGCATAGAACACCAAATGAGCTCATAGAAGGAAGGATTCTGCTATTTAACCCCTCCCTTCAGCTGAACTTTCCTTGGGATGCAATTTGTTCGTATCCTTCGTTGATCCCTTATAGGTCATTATACCAATTCCTTTAAGAATGATAAGAGGCCATGGATGGGGCAGAGAAACCCTGTATGAGATTTTGTAGAAATGTGGGCCCCTGATTGCCATGAGCTATAAAATTATCATTAGAAAAACAAACCTAACATTCATCAAGCACATACTACGAGCTAGCCATACATTCATTCCCTTATTTGGTCACCAAACTGCATATTCATCAATTCTTTCTGCCACTGCAAGTTTTGACCCGTATTCTAATGTCCTAACCTATGGCAGATCCTATATGCCTTCTGTCCATCTTCCATATTTGTTTCCATCTGACTCATAGACATCTCCTCACTACAGTACCTCTGCAGCCCTTCTGCCTCTTAAACATCTATGTCGCTTCTCTGGATTTTTAGCTTTGTATTATGGCTGGACCTGCACATTTCTCTCCAGGAAGGCCTTCGGGCATTGAGGAACTTTTGGGTATAGTAATGGGAACTTTGTATGGTAGGTCACACCTTCTGTGTCAGAGAAGTTCTGTAAGGAGCACATTATACATACCCATCAACCTGAAAGTGTTTACTGAGTATATTTTCAGTTGCTGAATTATCATTTTAATGCATTTTAAATTAATAGCATTTGTATCTTCAAACATTTTGTAATAAGAAAAAAGTCAGATAGTTAATGCAGAAATCTGCCAACTGGCTTATCATATAATACCTCAGTTCTCCCCACCTCCCTGGAGACTGTGAAATTATGACATTTATGTAACTGATGGCATTTTTCTTGGTGACCATAAATGTAAAAACCAGACTGAAGGTAACACTAAGATTTAGTTTTTGTGCTGGATTTAATTAGTTAGGAAATGAATTTTAGTCTCACAGTCTTTGGAGAGAAATTATTTGTTCATTAAATATAGCTCAAATGGTTATATTTTTTTTGTTTTAGAATAAGGCACAAATGATGATAGTACCTAACTTTTATGTTGCTTTTTATAGTCATCAGTGTTTTCATAGCTATAATCTTAATTAGATATGGTCTCTTTTCTCAAAAAGCTTACATTGAATAATTTGGAGGAGAAAAACTAACAGATGTGTAGCCATTAAAGTATTAAATGATGTTGAATGTGAATCTAAATATCAGAGGAGAAAGGTCAGTATAGGTTGAATAAATCTCATTAAATGAAAGTTAGCCTACTCTTGCCTCTGATTGGCCTTGCAAAAAAGTATTAGTTGAACTTCCCTTTACTCAGACCATAGAAATGGTATCCTAGCTCTCCAATTTTAGATTGTAAGAATGCTAGAGGTGCTAATATTCTCCAGATATAGAACATAGCTGTATCTAATCACCTTTGATTAATTCATTTTAAATATCATAGACATGCAATTATGGAATAAAATTATTACCAAAATATACATCAAATAATCTATTTTGCTTTCATTCTTAGGAAAACACAGATGAATTGTCCCACTGCAGTATATTATTTTGTTTCTGTATGTTTCCACCATGAGGCTGGGCTCTCCCCAAAGAACCACTTGAAGATCTTGCAGTTTGTTACATTTTCCAGTTTCCTAACTGCAAAGCCTCATTACCTCAAGTTATACAATTTATCCTCTCTGGGAAATGTGGGCAGCAGGAGGAAAATTCAGACTTGTGTTAGCTCAGTTTTACATTAGGAAAAATGGGAATTCATTTATGAGCTCTTTTTGCTTGAACTGCGTTCTGTTAGTAAGCCCCACTCGGAGACTGTTTATTACATAGCAATCATGTTATTCACTACAGCTCAAGGGCTAGAGGGAGAATGGTGCCCCAGGAAGGGCCCTATTTGTTGCTCTGGGTATTGCATATGTGTAAGGTTAATTGGGAAAGCAGTGCTCAGGCATTTCTTAGACATTTAGAAATGAGTGTCTTTAAATGCAAAAGATTTATTGTATGAAGTCTCATTTTATATAGAACAGAGGTCAGTGATGCTCAAACCTGTAGAACCTGACACACTTTGGATCCCTGGGTCTTTTAAAGATTCTGAGTCAATAACTGGGAGGGAGTCTGGGCATCTGCATTTTCCACAAATGCTTCAGATTATTCCAGTACAGTTGGCCCACCTTTCTTTAGAAATGCTGGCCTGGAGTCATTGAAATTTTGAGGATTAATATGATTTACTGCAATTAACCCCCAAATAAATACTAACTTATTAGGTATAAGTAAGCCCATAATTTTGTGATGTATTAAGATTGGTTAGTTGGAGTTTATTTTTTTAATTTAATTTTTTAAAGATTTTCTATTTATTTATGTATTTGACAGAGATCACAAGTAGGCAGAGAGAGGGGGAAGCAAGCTCTCCACTGAGCAGAGAGCCTGATGTGGGGCTCAATCCCAGGACCCTGAGATCATGACCTGAGCCAAAAGCAGAGACTTAACCCACTGAGCCACCCAGGTACCCCTGGAGTTGGTTTTTTTCTTTTTTTTTTTTTTTTAATGTCGATGGTACTACTTTTGAGAGGTGTTTCACCTTTGGAAGACTGCTTTTATACTATATTACTATTAATCATGTGCTGTTGCTTCTGAAGTAAAAACCTGATTTTATATTGAATAACTGGCTAATAATGGCTAATAGATGGCTAATATATAGTTATAGTATATAAATATATTTAGGTATAAATATATAATTATATAATTTATATAAATATATATTAAATATATATATTTGAGCTATTCTAAATCCACATTATCTTTTTAATTTTGTGAGATTACTTAATTGATTTATTAATGCTATGTCAGGATAGGGAAATGCTTCAGTAATAACCTCTAATTTCATTTTTTTGAAGAGCTAATATCAGTATGTGATTAACAAAGTCTAAAGTTCACATCAGGTTTCCTCTTTGTTTCATATTCTGTGGGTTTTGACAGATGCATAATGACCTGCACCTGCCATCACAGTATCATACAGAACAGTTTCACTGACCTTAAAAATTCCCTGTGCTCCATGTATTCTTCCCTTTCCTTTTGTCTTTTGCAGATTTTCATAGAGTTGTAATCATATAGTGTATAGGCTTGAGATTGGCTTCTTTCACTGAGTAAAATGAATATAAGATTCCTTCATGGTTGTTTTTTTCACGGCTTGATAGCTCATTTTAAGTACTACTCCATTGTCTGAGTATTCCATAGTTTATCCATTCACTTATTTAAGAACATCTTTGTTGCTTCTAAATTTTCACGATTATGACTAAAGATGTTATAAACATTCATGTGCAGGTTTTTGTGTGGATACATATTTTCCACTCATTTTGGTAAATACCAAGGAGCATGATGACAGAATTATGTTAGAGCAAAATTTCAGTATTTTTAAAGCAAAAATTTTTAATGTTTATGGAAGCTACATGTTTGTCTTGAATTAAATTGGGGGACTCTTCGCTGTTCTACTCACTGAGACTCAGGCTCGAAAGCTCATCTCAGTCTAACATGGGCTTCCATGATCAGGTCAGCAGAAGAAATGAGGGTGGGGAACTCTGGAAGGTCTTACACCAATAATTTAATAATCTATGTTGGAAATGACCCACATCATTCATGCTCCCTGGTCTCATAGTTTCACCCCTATAACTGGGAGCCTGGAAATTTAGTTGCCCATATTCCCAAATGGAAGAGATAACTGGATTTCAATGGGTAGCAGTAATAAGTAACACATTCTGCTCATATGTTCATCAAATAATTTGTTTACTCTCCTATACACATAAGAACTATATGTACTCCTCTCCGAGGATCACACCCCAAAATTCCCATTTAGTCATGACATTGAGAACTATTCCTTCAGTGTACTTTTTGCTGAGGCATTTTTTTCCCAACCAACAGAATTGACTGTTTAGAGGTTTTAATCACAGGTGAGGTGGTTAAACTTGGATTTAAGTCTTTCTTCAGTGTATAGTTGTAGTTGGCATTTGTTGCTCAAGACATTTCTCATTTTTTCCTTTATGCATTATGGTTGAGAAGCAGTTGTCTCTTCCAAACTTACTAGTTCTTATAGTATATACTTAGTCGTTTACCTGATTGATAGTTCTGTTTGCAACATGGCTCATTTTTTCCTGACTTTATCTCTTCCTTGTAGTTCCTCTATTATAGTTAAATTGTGTCCTCCATAAAGGATCTGAAGACGTAACCCCTCAGTGCCTCAGACAGTGACCTTATTTGGAAAGTGCCTTTGCAGAGGTAATGAAATTACAGTGAGGTAATTAGAAGGAACTGTAATATAGTACAATGTGTGTCTTCATCAAAAGGGGAAATTTGGACAGGCAAGCATGCATACACAGACCAGAAGAATGCCATGTAAAGATGAGGACTGATTAGATTAGTATATAGCAAGGAACACCAAAGATAGCAAAACACCAGAAGCTACAAGGAAAGCATGAAATACATTGTCCTTCACAAGCCATAGAAGAAACCAACCTTATCTATCCCTTGATCCTGGATTTTCTAGTCTCTAGAACTAAGACAATACATTTCTTTTTTTTTTTTTTAAAGATTTATTTATTTATTTGACAGAGATCACAAGTAGGCAGAGAGGCAGAGAGAGAGAGAGGAGGAAGCAGGCTGTCCGCAGAGCAGAGAGCCCGATGCGGGGCTCGATCCCACGACCCTGGGATCATGACCCGAGCCGAAGGCAGCGGCTTTAACCCACTGAGCCACCCAGGCGCCCCACATTTCTATTTTTTTAAGCCAACTCAGTTGGTAGTGGTCTATTATGGCAGCCCTAGGAAATTATACACCTTGTAACTGAAACCAACCATCTTAAGAACATAGTATTGACTGTTCTGATTTCTAACCACTTCTAGAGATACATGATCACCAGATATATTTATCAATTTACCAAATTATTACAGGTAATAACTTTGTCAGATGTTATCACTGTAAAAGATGGATTGCCATATTCCTAGTAGAGTTTCTGCTTTATTCAGGATAGGTGATGCTGCTGTAACAACCAACCCTGAGAGCTCAGCTGTAATATCCTGTTGTCCCTCCACTACATATCCATTGTAGGTTGCCTGGCATGCTCTGTTGGGTCTGCTGTCCTCATTCAGGGAGCCAGGCTGATTAAAAGTTCATTTCAGTGTGATCCCAGGATCAGAAAGAAAAGAATAAAGGTTTCCTATTGTCAATTAAATGTTTCATTGACTTATAACCTATAGGCCAGAACTAATTACATGTCCTTACCCAACTATAAGGGGAACAGGAAGTTTGGTCTTTCGTGTGCTCAGAAAGGAGAAGATACTAGTGTGACACAGGAAACTACCACCAAATACCCCCAAAATACTGATCTAGAAATATCTAGTGTTTGAATTTATTCATTCAACATTTTTTAAGTCCTTATGTACCTAACACTATGATAGGTATTGGACATAAAGAGTTAAATTGAATGCTCTCTCTGTCCTTAGGGCATTTATAGTTTGGTGGAGGGGATGGACATTGATCAAATGTGAAATTGCAACTATAATTGCTGGGAGGTCAGGAAAAATTCCTTGAGGAGGTGATGCTTGAGCTGAGGTCTAAAGGATGAGTAATAATAAACCAATGAAAGATAATGACCACAGTCTTCAGGAAAAAGAAACAACATCTACAAATGTTCTGGGGTAGGAGGGAACATTAGATTGCGTGGCGTGAAGATGTTAAGGAACCGCGTCATGAACGATAAGGCTGAACAGATAGATAGGCAACATATCCTGCAAGGATTTTTAGGCTGTGGCAAGGAATTTTGTCTTCATCTTAATACAAACTAGCATCAGTTACAGGGTTTTATTCAGAAATATAGCATGGTTCTCTGCGGTTGGTGGCTGATGGTTGTCTGCAGCAGACCCTTCCTTGACAAAGGACTAGACAACTCATCTCTATGTCTACCTCACTCAAGTAACATGTGGTTAGAACCACGATTGGAACCAAATGTGCTGAGTCCAAGTTCAGCGTTTACTTGATTACTTTGTTTTCCTCATTATCGGGACCCTGGAAAACAAGACATCAAGTTTAGAGTTAGAAAAAACTGCAAAGTGTAGTGGAAAACTTTGAAGAATAAGATAGTAAGAGATAAATACAATTAGTTCTTCCCCCAAACAAAATCTTTGGCAAATGAATCTTTTTTTTTTCTTTTTCCCCTCCAGGGCTTTTCCCTTTCTCTGTAAGCTTTCATATAAGAACATTTGACTTTTTTCCTCCAATCTGACTATTCATAACCTATTTAAAATTGATTTATAGTCTTCCAGTCTTCAAATTAATTCCAGGCATAAGCCAGGAGAAGGTCATCTTTTCACAATTAGTACAGTTTGCCAGGGTTTTTTTCCCCCTGCCTGGTTTAAAGGGGCAGCTTCAATTTCATTGCTTTGTACTTCCTGCCTTTAACATGCGTTATCTCAGACTGATTGCCCTGACCTGGTTATCACACACCTTGCTCTGCCTGGGATCTTCAACTCTGGAGGCCACCAAGGCCATGGAGTCAAGGACATATAGCCACTTATTCATTGTGATGTAACTAACTGGCCTGTGGGTTGCCTATGGGAATCAGATCTACCTACTCCTTGTCCTAGGCATTTCCATTGTGGGCCTTAGCCCTTGTTGTTCTCAGGGCAAAAGAAAAGAGTGCAATGAAAATGCCATCCAGTCCCTGTGCTGATAGTACCTTTTTCAAATGGTTTGATTTGCTATAAAGAGATTGTTTATACGATTTTTTCCCCTTGCTCTCTAGGCCTCCAAGCAGACCCTCTGTATGTTCCTACTTGATTTAGTTCTTAAGCTAATGAACTCTGGGGACCATAATTTTTATCTTTTGCTAAATCTCTAGGTTTAGAAAACCCTTATACTGAATTTTACTCTGCTTTGAGATGTTTGCCTCTCTCCCCTATGGGGATGTTCTACAACCTGTGCCTTGTAATTACCATGTTTCCTTATGTATTTTAGTTTTCCCAGGTGATCAAGCACTTAGATTAGTGACTTTTGTCTCCAGGTAGGCCAGCTTCTATCTTTTTGGCATGGAAATGTTTAGACTATAATCTAGCATTGACAGAAAGTTCTGAAAATGTTTTATATAAGTCCATCTTTACTGTTCAGAGAATATTAAATATTTTTTGATATTTCATGTCAGGATTATGAGGTCAGGATCCGCTATTCTGGTTCTTACAGCTGTTCTTACAAGGAGGACATAAGGATGAATAATTAAATACAAGTTGTGGAGCAAGATCACCTGTGTGAATCCTGATTTTTTTTTTTTTTGCCCAAAATTAGCTGATAATAGGGGCACGTCACTTAACTTTCCTAAGTCTCTGTTTTCTCATCTGTAAATAGGCATGAAAGTAATAAAACCATCTCCCAGATTTGTGTTTGAATTTTATGAGGTAAGACATGTAAGGAACTTACTAAGGTGCCTAAAACACAGATATGGTTTTATTAAAATGTAGTATTGAGCATCTGTCACACACCAGACATTATGTCTTAGATACATAATCTCTTAAAATTCTTAAGCTTTGCTAAAAATGTCTATAACTTACTGATAAAGAAACCGTATTTGAATTACTCATGGTTATGAAGCTAGTAAATTCTGGAGCTGAGACTTCCATTTGCATCTGACTCCAGAGGGTCAGCCTGTTTATATAATACTGCAATGCCTCAAGCGTTCTGCTTATTGTAGTCATTGCACAGTTGTGTAAAATGGATTCTCTGAAGGGTGTCTGGGATGTGTGTGGCATGCTTACTTCTTATTGGGCTCTCTGGAGAGCTGTGTGGTTCTACATGCGGATTCTCATACCAACTCTGTTATGGATTACATGTTTATGTTCTCTCAAAATTAATGTGTTGAATCCCTAATCCCGAATACTGTGGTATTAGGAGGTAAGTCTTCTAGAAAGTAGGTCATGGGAGTAAGGCTTCCTTCATGAGATTAGTAACTTTGCAAAAAGAGGAAGAGATGCTACATCCCCCTTAGTCTGTCCTGTGAGGATATAGCCAGAAGGTGGCTGTCTGTAAATCAGGAAGAGGTTTCTCACCTGGAACCAAATCTGCCAGCATCTCGCTCTTGAACTTCCTAGCCTCAGAACTTTGAGAAATAAATGTTTGTTGTTTATACTACCTGATGTATGGTACTTTTGTTAAAGCAGCTCAAGCTGACTAAGACAAACTCCCCTAGGATTATCCTGTTTTAAGCTGCCATTGATTTCCTTGGACCCAATCCCAATCTCTTATCTGTTGCCTTTACTGTCCTATGTTTCTTGCCCAGCAGAGTACCAATGGAGCATATAAGACTGGGAAAGCAGGAAGGAGCCATTGTGGCAGTGAACAAGGAACAACTGTGGTGGTAGAACTTCTGAGTGTATAGAGTTGGTCTTGGTGGAGCTTCTGGAGCTCCTTCCTTGCTGGCGACACATATAGGAACTTACTAGTCCAGCATCTATGGGAATTTGCCGGCTATCCTCTTGGCTGGGCAACGACTGGCTACAGCATGCCCTAGTGTGTAGCCAGCAAGTCTGGTTCTCGAGCACATGTAGAGATTCTGTCTTTGACAAAATCCACTTCTGCTTACACTTGCCACAACGGGGTGCCACTTTTAGTTAAACACTGCTCAATGTATTAGGCCTTCTGATTCCAGTTTCCTAATCTTCCTACTTTATTATAGCCACTTTTCAAGAAAAAAATATGTAGTTAGATTAATCACGTAAGTCCTATTTGGAAGATTAAGTTAGTATTTGTGCTGTGGAAGTGAGCACTGTAAGATTAAATAGACGTAAAGCACATGGGAACACTTGGTAACAAATAATTTAAGATTTTCACCCTGGGGGCTTTGAACTGATTTCTAGGTTCAGGACCATTCTAGAGAGTTGTGGTTCCTGATTATTTGTAGAAGTCCATTGTAAAAAGTAATAGTCTATATTTCCATAAAGAAAAACTTGTTTCTCTTACTATCTAAAGCCAGCTTTGTTATTTATTACATTTTGAAGGCAATGAATTTATGGATTCCTCCAGAATTTTAGAATTGCTAAGAACTCCTCAGGCTTGTTACTATTTTGTTTTAATTTCCTTTGTTTTCTTATATTACTTGACTACCCATAATATCTTCATGGCTATTTTTAGAATAAGTTAGAGTTGTGAATGTGAAGAGTGAACTTTTCCTTTTGCTGCTGGAGCCAACAGTATAAAAATTCCAGCATGAATTAGTATTTTCATTCACACAGTCTCAGCTCTGAGACCTACAAAGAGCTCAGAAACACTGGTTTCCGTAGGGAAGTGGAAGAAAGTTGGGTCTATGTGGGTTATCGGCTACTACTTAAGGGGAGTAATCAGAGAGGCATGAATAACTCAGCTTAGTGCTGACACCTAAGAATGTCTCATTTGTTAGATGGAGCCTGGTAGCCTGAGTCCGGTAGTAGGGACTACTGAAAGTTCAGGTTGATGGTTGTGGTCTAGTTAGTTTGTGAAAGGAGGTCAATTAATGTCTAGGATTAAGCGAAGGATCCTGCTTTAGAGGAAGGAAAAGTGTCAGAAGCATTTCAGATTACAAGGGCCCTAACCAGGTGGTTGAGGTTAGGGCAGAGTTAAATCAGATGGGAATAAAAGTGGTGTAGAGAAATCAAGGCAGGTGTTCACAGCCAGCTATTGGACGAGAACGGCAGATGCATGTGTATGTACACGTTTGTGCACATGTATGCCCCTGTGGAGCTCCGGCAGAAATAAGACCATGGTCTTAGTGAAGGAGATGAGTGGGGCAATCCATGAGTTGTGAGTTTTACTTTAGGCTGGGAATTCCTATCTATAAAAGGGAGACTGTCTCCACACCCCTGCTAGTTAAGATGAGGTGGCTTGTTTACTTCCTATCAAGACTACTATTTCAAGAACCTAGAAGAGCATTGTAGCAATGCTCTTAGTTCTACCTCACTAAGTAAACCTAGTGAGGGAGGCTACATAAGCAAGGGCTGACAGATGGGTCATGGAGGGAGTGGAAGGCACTGTGTTTTGAAATGGGAAACAATAAAATTAATTTGCATGTCCTCTATGAATGAGATATTAGCCGTCACTTTCAGGCCAATTATGTTGGCCATCACATTGTAATAGTGGCAGTTACAGTCAATTTAATTAGTGAGTTTTTGTGAGTAATTTAACACTTCACTGAGTGAAAGACCATTCTGAGGGGAAAATAGGTATACTCTAAATAATATTCATAGCTCTGTAAAAGAAAATCAGACAACAAACAACAGAGAAATTACTCCATAATTTTTAAGTGACATTTTAATTAGATATTTAAAATTAAAAAATAGAAACACTGCTATCCAGGGTGGTGATAAATAAGTTGGGCTTACATTTTGGCATCATCTTTTGTTCATTCTTCTTGCTAGTTCTTGAGTTCCGATTTGTTATTAAATATGATATTTTTCTTTTTTTTTAATTTTCAATATGATCTTTTTCTTATTTTCTCTTTAGTTTCCCCTCCACTGTCTCCATCCCCCACTTCCAGAGTTCTATGGGATTTAAGCTCTAGCACCCGTTGATGCTTTTGTGTGAAATTCCAGTTCTTTCTCTCACCAGCCTAACCTATGTAATAATAGCAATTTAAACTTCAAAAATAATTGTTTGGTTCTTAGTATTTTAGTTGAAAATAAACAATAAGATCTTCATACCTTCTTTTTGACCAGTTCTACATTGCTTAGATTTGCATTCAGAGTTCTTCACAAGGCTATCTTTATTCTTTTTCAGTTCTTTTATTTGAACTTTTTGTCAGACATCTACTGTATCCTGAAAATGTTTTTCTGAGAAACTATACATATACATAAATACATATAGATCTTCTCATTTTCTGTAATTGCTCTGTATAAGTCATCCTACTCAGAGCCTATACTTTCTTGTTCTTTTTAATTTTTTTTAAAATTTTATTTATTTATTTGACAGAGATCTTAAGTAGGCAGAGAGGCAGGCAGAGAGAGAGGAGGAAGCAGGCTCCCTGCTGAGCAGAGAGCCTGATGCGGGACTCGACCCCAGGACCCTGGGATCATGACCTGAGCCGGAGGCTTAACCCACTGAGCCACCCAGGCGCCCCTGTTCTTTTTAATTTTTATATAATTAGAGAAGGGTTCTACTTCAGTCTCAAGACAAATACCCTGAAAATTCAGGAAGAAGTTGACCATCTGTTATAGGCTGAATTATGTGCTCCCCAAACAAATTGAAATCCTAACCCCTGAGAATGTTATCCTATTTGGAGATAAGGTCTTTAAAGAGGTTTTTAGGTTAAAATGAGATTGTTAGGGTGGACCTTAATTCAAGGTGTTATTCAGTTATTATAGGTGTTATTCTAAGAAAAGGAGATTTGTACTGAGGGACATGTCTGAGGAAGATGGGGAGACACAGGGAGAAGACCATCTTCCACAGGCCAAGGTGTGAGCCTTCAGAAGAAGCCAATCCTGCTGACATCTTGATCTAAGACTTTGGCCTCCAGAAATGTAAGAAAATTTCTGATGTTTAAGCCACTTAGTCTGTGGTGGCAGGCCTAGCAAACTGATACACAATCCCTTTTCAAAAGGCAATGTGTTGGGGCGCCTGGGTGGCTCAGTGGGTTAAGCCTCTGCCTTCGGCTCAGGTCATGCTCTCAGGGTCCTGGGATCGAGTCCTGCATCGGGCTCTCTGCTCAGCAGGGAGCCTGCTTCCCCCACTTCTCTCTGCCTGCTTCTCTGTCTGCTTGTGATCTCTCTCTCTCTTTGTCAAATAAATAAAATCTTTATTTAAAAAAAAAAAAAGGCAGTGTGTCTACCCAGATCTCCCTGGTGCCATTCCTGATCTCACTTCTAGGGGTCATGCACAGGGGGGACTGAGTTCCTCACTTCCAGTCTCTTCCTCAAGGTGTTTCACTAAAACTAAGGTACTTCCCTGAGTAAACCATGGCTGTGTGCCATACTGTTTTTGTTTTTGTTTTTTTATCCCTTTTTTATGTTTACTCAGTGCCAGATTAGTTTTTGTCCTGAAAAGCAGAGTAAAAACTTTGTAACTTTAAAACTCCCAAATCCCAATTTGGAGTCCCCCTTGAGCAGTCTTTCTCCCACATACTTTTTTTTTTTTTTTTCATTAAAAAAATTTTTTTTATAAGTAGCCTCCATGCCCAACATGGGGCTTGAACTCATGACCCTGAGATTAAGAGTTACATGCTCTACCAACTGAGCCAGCCAGGCACTTCCTCACATATTTTTTTTTATGATTTTATTTATTTTTATAATTTTTTTTATAACCATATAATGTATTATTAACCCCGGGGGTACAGGTCTGTGAATTGTCAGGTTTACACACTTCAAAGCACTCACCATAGCACATACCCTCCCCAGTGTCCATAACCCAGCCATCCTCTCCTGACACCCCTCCCTCTACCCTCCCCCCAGCAACCCTCAGTTTGTTTTGTGACATTAAGAGTCTCTTGTGGTTTGTCTCCCTCCTGATCTCATCTTGTTTCATTTTATGATTTTATTTATGAGGGACAGAGAGAAAGGGAGAGAGAGAGAGAACCAGCAGGGGGCGGGGCAAGGGACAAGCAGACTCCCCAGTGAGCGAGGAGCCCATTGTGGGGCTCACATATTCTTAACATTTACTACTTATTGGCATTATGTGCCTTCCACACACAACTGTAATTCACTGTGCATGGCTCTCTCATAGTGTTCATAACATAAAACCGCAAAGTCTAGGAAGGCATGTTCAGCGAAGTCATGAACAGTTTCAAGTTCTTATTTTGCTTTTGTCCTTGAAGTGGACTCAGTGCTTTAGTGTATTTTGTAAACAGATCCAACTTCACATTGCATTAATGGTTAATGGATAATTCAGATTTAGTGGGGAGCTGGAGTGTGAGTGGGGCCAACTTGGCAATGATACCATTCTGCATGCTGTCTTCTGTTCCCCTTCAGCCATTTGATGCCTTCTTAAAAATCTCTGCTACTGAACACAGTGACAAAGTGCTCATCCCTGACTTACATGCTGCACCCCAAAGTAAAGGAATGAGGAAACAAAACTTTGAAGGAACTGAAATAATTTCCTTTGATTGTAGATGGATCTATAAGTGTTCTCCACATTATATTTAGAATAGGAGACTGGACCCATTTCATCTGAAAAGTTAGGAGAGCTCATACTTACTAGACCTATGTATGGAAAAGGGAAAGAAAGACTATACTGAAACCACTATAACACAAATGGCCCTATTCTCATAACCGTAGTAAGGTTTATAACCCAGCAGAGTAACTTCAAGAGATACTTACCATATGGGACAGAGCAATGCTTAGTAAAGTTTTCATGATTTATTTATTTTATTTTATTTTGTTTTTTGGCTAAGGCTTAACAATGAAAAGGCAAAAGAATGCCAGCCTGCAGAAAATAGCGAGAACAGTTCGAAAGGTGTTTTATGGATCCTCAACTCAATTTTATATTGATGGCCTGCTACTATGGAAAACTAGAGAACAAGCCATTACTTATGACTTCACCTTACCTAACTCACTGCTACCCACAGAACACTTTCTATCGCCTTTCCTGCTTGGGTGATAAATGGTTCCAGAGTTACTTTTCTTAGGAAACAGAAGTGTAATCCAAAGGCCCTTATCTCTCAGAAGTTCCTAGCTCTAACTTGATTTAACCGAGTAGAAAAGTGCTTTATTGGACCCATATGTGATATCTGGCCAATTATCTCCAGTCTCAGTGCTCCCAAATATCTTGGGCACTATTTAAGCTAGTTGTAACTTTATTAAGCTACTTTCTGAGGTTTTGCCCCAAAGAAATTGTCTTCTCCTTGTTCAGTTCTTCTAACTTTCTTTGAATTTATAGGTGTAATACAGGTTCTTCAATTTATAAAAATCATGGATGACATAAAGTATTTTTTCCAGACCTGGACTAAAATGGGCTAACATTTTTTGAGGCATATTGATGTTCTGAATTGGGATTGCTGCTGAATGATGATCCAAATGGAATCCCACATTGTCTCTATCAAGTTCCTGGACATAGGACACATCTGGCCTTTGAATATCTCTTTGCATCATTCTGTTTGAGTCAGTGTTTGCTTCTTGAGTCCAAGACTGATCTAGTTATATTCTAGTTATGGTGGAAATGGTCAATGGCTGTGTTAACAAGGACAAGTAACTTAAGCTCTCTGAGCCAGCCTTAGAACTATGAGAATGAATTTACAACTGGAGGTTTTCTAAAGTAAGAAAAGGGAGGCCTATAGTCAGGAAGATACCTGTCTATAGTCAGGCTGAGACCATCTTGCTTGCCATTCTTCCCTTCCCCAGTTGTGTCTTTCCTAAAGGTAGGAAAACCACAGGGCAGAGGGGATGAGACTACACAGCAAGTAATTCTTCATAGTATTACACATGCATTTTTCAGGGCTGAAGTCTATATATTTAGGAGATTTCATTAGGTAAATGTGTAAGACCATCAGCTGAGCTGTACAGAACTATTTTACTTTGTTTTACCTTTAAAGAGTTTATTTTTTAAAAAATATTCATATAGTAAACTACATAAATCTTAGTGGTATATCTCAATATATATTTATATAGGTATGTATTCATGCAAAACTACCAAGATCATGACTTAAAACTTGTTAGAATTCTGTTAGGCCTCTGTTGCCTCTTTTAGTGAATACTACCTAAAGGCAACCATTATTCTGGATTATAGATATATCTATCTATATAGATAGATGGATATATAAGCTATATATCTATATTTACATGTATGACCTACATCACCATGGGTAAGTTGTGCCTATTTTTAACGTTATATACATAGAATCATAATGTATGTGCCCTTTTGCTCATTTGTGCTATTGTGTCTAGAACTAGTTTGGACTTGTTTCTTGTTTAGTATTCCATTCTGTGAATAATCAGTTATTTCATTCTATTGATGGGCATTGGAGTTTTGTATCCAGTTTTGGGCTATTTTGAATATAGCTGTTTTGAAAGTTTTAGTATATAGCTTTTTGTGGACATGCACATTTATTTCTATTGGTATTGTAAGGTGTGAAATTACTAGTCATGGAGTAGGCATGTGTTTTGCTTCAATACATATTACCAAACTGGGTGCTTTGCACAACTTACACTTTCACTAGCAATATGAGTTTTAATTGCTTAACATCATGTCCCACTGTCAGTTAATTTTAGCCATGTTGCTGACTTGAAAGGGTATCATTGTGATTATAATTCCCAGTCTTCAGATGAATAATGAGATAGAGGACAATGTTCATATTTGTTGGACATCTGAATATTGTTTGTTTTAGGAGGACTGCCTATTTAAGTCTCTTACCAATTTTTTCTGCCAAGTCATCTTTTCCTTAATGTTTTACAGATCTATATATATATATTCTAGATTTGAATTCTTCTTTAGATACATGTATTACATCCATCTTTTCTCACTTGGTATCTCACCGTTTTACTCTTTAAAATACATTTCGAAGAACATAAGTTCTATAGTTCAATGAAGTCCAGTTGGTTAATGTTGCTTTTGCTTTCTCATACCTTTTGAGAAATCATTACCTATCCAAATTCATGAAGATAATGAGCAGTACTTTCTTATAAAATCTGCTTATTTTTTTAGTTTCCATATTTAGGACTACACACAGTCCTTTAAAAAGGACTAAGGTGCTTTATTTCACTGGCTAGGAACACCAATGCAGTATAGAATAAAAAATGGTGATTTTTGTCATCTTTATTCAAAATCAAGCTAATTTTAAAAAATAATAAAATGAGGTAAAGTACCTACAATTTGATTTAAAAGGCCAGAAATGTTAATAAAATTCAGTCAAATTCAGTTTTATGCTGTGGAATGCTTGGCTAAAAAACCAGCACTTGCAAAGAATGTTTAAAGCATATAAATCTCCCAAATTTCCTATGTATTGCCTCATAAAATGCCAAGTTACTTATATTTCAGTTCATTAAATCACTTTTTCTTTGATAAAATGTAAGAGAAACAATAAGAAATTAACTACATCATAATATGATGGATCACCGTTGGTGCCCAGCTTTGACAACACCCTGCAAGTCATCTTACACTTCATGGAATGAAGCCCCAGTGACAGAAAACCATATAGCATGTGTACTAAACAGGACATATAACTAAACTGTCTAAGGAGTTAAGAGAGAATCCGGTAGTATATATTATCCTTCCATCATAAATAGTCATAACTTTTACTAAAGAGCATGTCAGATAAAGTAGAAGTTCTTTTCCCCTTTAGGCTTAATAGAAATTTTAGGATTGATTCCAGTGTTGACTTGGGGCAGTGGATAGAAAAGGGAATTGCTTTTCTATGTTACAGCATTGAGGTAGCAGGTTAATGGAACCTCCATTTTTAGAGTCTTTTAATAATTTATGCATAGAGGTTTTCATTCAACAGATACTTAGGCATTTCCTACAATGTGTATTGCATTCTGAATTCAATACTGCCTTTCTGCCTTTCTTAAAGGAGCTTAGGACTTGAGGATAAGAAGTACATATATAAAAAACTCCAAGAAAGGGATGAGTTTCTGCTATTTGTTTACATAAATTTATGTCTTAGACCAAGTTCCTTGAATGCAAGAACATAAATTATCTTAGAACTAATAATTAAATCCTTTTGAAGCAGGAAGTGGTATGTTCCCAATGCCCACCTCATTTTATTCCAGCCATTATTAATATATTTAGCAATCTATATGGGCCAAGTACAATGTTAGGCATTAGGGATACAGCTGCAAACAACAACCAGTATCTCTGGGGTCACACAGCTTACCTCGGAGGAGGTATTTGGTATTGGTCTTGAAGTATGAAAAACGTTTCTGAACATGCAGTCACCAAACATGAGAATATTCTAGGCGAAGTCAACAGTGGGGCAAAGACATGAAAACAAGACATTCTAAAGCAATTAGTAGCTCAGGCCAACTAGAAAATAGAATGAATAAAAGAGAATCTGCAATTTATGCCATGATTATTAGTGCTCTTTTTTCTGCTTGGGTTTTCAACCACGTGAGAAATAAAACAATCGGTAAATATGGAATTAGATTGGCATATGTAGCTTGGTATAAAAGCCTATGTATGGTATTGCATGGAGCACTGGGTATGGTGCATAAACAATGAAAAGAAATTAAATAAATAAATTAAAAAAAAATCCTATGGACCTGCGTTGAACCTCAGGATCAGCCAGATTTACCCACTGTGTTATAGGGAGCTGGATAGGGAAGGCCTACCCCTGGCAAGAATGAGCCTTTGTTCAACCTATGATATGGTGTGATTCTATATGGTAGAATCTTTGAAGAGGAAAAAGGGATTGGGTTGGGTTGGGTCAAGTTTCCCTAACTGTTTTTCCTATACTTGTCAGATAAATCATTCCACATACGCAACATTAGGAAAGTATAAGGGTGAATTAGAGTCAGTTACTCTAGAGGCTTAATGCTCTTTTCATTGGGAAAACAAAAGAGTAGTAGGAGGTAAGTAGTGCTTCTTGTTAAAATTTCTTAGTCCCTTCCCCTTTTATCTTTTTTAACCCATTGTACTTAATTATTAAGCCTGTGATAAGAGATGGGAAAATCCACACACTCAAGAAAGGAAACCAACAGTTTCTCAGGACAGCCTTGCTTACACCTTCTTGAAACTCTTACCTTCATATACAGCACTGCTTTTTTTTTTTTTTTTTAATACTTTCCTAGACTGCTAGTGAGCAGATGCTTTGCTTCCAGAATCTGAAAATTAAATACCTAAGGCTAATCCATTCTCAAGACTTAAAAATCTGTTCTCTATTCTATTTCCCTTACAAATTAGTCTGGCCACATTATCCAACATAGCTTACCAGCGGTCTTCAATGAGACTGAATGGCAATATAAGGTATTTATAAAATAAAATTTATAAAGACTCACCAATGTGAAATGCCAGCAACATGGAATTTCCCCTAATCTGAATCTTAAAGCCCCACATCACATTTCGGTGTCCTTGGGAGTGAAAAGTCCAAAGGCTATTTCTGATAAACTTTCTTACCAAGATGTTTTCCCAAGTTCAGCCACAGAAGTTCTTGATACTTAGAAGGAGATGTCAGTTCTTTAGCATCTTCATCCTGAGTTATCCCTGCTTGAAGCTGGTGTAGGTCCTTTAGGATCAGAAGTTTTGTTGGTTCGATGAATGCCCAATCTCACCTTTCAAAAGACCACACTGTTCATAGGACATATATGATAGTCCAGCACTGGCTGTACTCCTGAAATGTAGTGTCTAGTTCTGGAAGCAACCATCCCAGGTGGAATTATCTTATAATCTTGTACTTAATTTTGTCTGAGACCATGGAAGCAAATCAACGTGTAGGAAAAAGGAGCTTACCCTTCACTGGTGTATGCCCACTTATGCCAGTTGTCTAGGATCCATGGACTGTGAACATAAACTTTGGAGTGCTCTCTGAACTTCCAACTTGGCCATTTGCCTGGAGGTGATTGAGGGATGAGGATAGTAACTCTGATAAAGGTCCTGACAAAATTATCATTATCGTAACACCATTTACTGAATAATGTGTGCTAAGCACTTTCTTGAGAAAATTATACACATGTATATGTATGTGTGTATATATATATATTATATAGTATCATTACCTCAAAAAATAACACTCTTCATCCCCAAACAGTTTTAAACAATATGGGAAATAAAAACCAAACCTAAAGATGAAAGCAAAAAATAATTTTTTTGTAAAAAGAGAAGGAGAGACGGGAGACAAGTTTACAGTAATGTATCTTAATCTGAGACCCAAGTGGACCTCTAGAATAAGGCTGATTTACTACCCTAGTTCCAAGTGGTTCAGAGTGATGCATACTTCGTTGGGCAAGTCCCTACAATTTAAAGTTTGGAGGTGCTGTCAAAAATTCCTGTTCTCCAGTGGAAGGGAACATGGGATAGGGTAGAGTCAAACATGTTCCTTTATTTTTCTGAAATGTACTAATCAGACTGATATCTCTACTCCTTGTAGTGAAGTATTGGAGCAATGCTATTTGAGCTCTGTTCACTAGACAGACACATAAGGAGTGGGGAAGAAACATTCTTTAAAAAATGGTAACTAATTGGAAGTTTATCTTTCACAAATTTTCCTAATTAAGTAATGTGAAATATTACTGTGAAAAATTGACAGTTTTTTCAGTGGAGTAGTGACATGATGCCCTTTTTTGTTTTAGAAGGACTATTTTGGAAGCTGTGGGTAAAAAGTTTTCAGGAAAGAAGACACTGGAGGTAGAGAAACCATTTAAGAGTCTATGAAAGAAATGATGTGGTTAGGATAGTGGCCATTGAGAGAATGGCAAGAATGTGTATGTGAGAATTTTTATACCATGAAGATAGAGAAGTCTTGGCAGTAGATTGTGTATGGTAGAGGAATGAGAGAAGCCAAAGTAGATTGGAGATGGAAGATGATCCTGTTCCAGAACTTTAATAGTCCCTTATATAAGGATTCTCATCTTCATATCTTGTAAAAAAAAAAAAATAGAACTCATTTCAGTGAGGGGGCATGGGTTGTCTTTATTTTATAGATGGAAAACTGTATCAAATGGAATTTGCATGCTTTGTTCAAATGCATAGTTAGGTTCTGGCATTATCATGGAGATTTTATCAAGTGCATTCTCATTGTCCTTGAGGATTTCCTGCATAGTGGGGTACACATTTCTTGCATTAAAACACTTGACTACTTACTGCCTTGCTTTCACCTGGGGAGTTAGGCTTAGGGTTTTAATGTGAAAAAGCCTTGCTTGTAGCCATTTATATGCACTTGCCTTGGTCAGACTTGGAGCTTAGAATCATCTCTTTTAATTTGTCCCATTTTTACCCAGAGACCCTCAGTAGTTAGGGGTGAAAAGACCTCCATTTGGGGAAAAAATGAAGTGAAATGATTCTTCCAGTACTAACCATGGCATCTTCCCTGTTTGCCTCTGCCTAACCATGCTGATTGTCTAGTGGAGGAAAACTAGGAGGGAGAAGAATAATTCTGGAGCCATATATGCCATTACAGAAGGGGGTAATTTAGTTCATTTATCCTTAAACAGATGTTTAAGTGCCTAATATGTAACACTGTTTATTTTTTTTTTATTTTAAAGATTTTTATTTATTTATTTGATAGAGATCACAAGTAGGCAGAGAGGCAGGCAAAGAGAGAGGAAGGGAAGCAGGCTCCCTGCTGAGCAGAGAGCCCGATGTGGGGCTCGATCCCAGGACCCTGGGATCATGACCTGAGCCAAAGGCAGAGGCTTTAACCCACTGAGCCACCCAGGTGCCCCTGTAACACTGTTTAAACATTGGGAATACATCTGTGACCAAAACAAAACTTCCTACTCTCTTAAAGCTTACCTCCTAGTAGGTAGGGGGAGATAAATAAGTAAACTTATAGTATATCAGATGGTAAATGGTATGGTGAGAAGAAAAAAGGGTAGGGAGTGGTGGAGTAGGGCTGGTGTTGCCTCATTGCCCAAGACACTTCCTATGGAAGTAACATCTGGGAGATGGAAACACCTGGGAGTTGTGAGCTTCTTTAGGTGACTAATATGAATAGAGATAAAATAATGAACAAGATTAGTCCTGGGGATCTTAGGTCAAATGGTGGTGGTGTGTGGCCCTGAGGGTTGAGGGTCTTGTAATCATGGGATTCTCCTCATTCTTGGGAATGAGGTCCACTTCTTCAAAAGATGCTCTCCTTTTAAAAACAAACAAAAAACCCAGCAAGTTAAGAATGGCTCTTATTTGTTGTGAAAAGACACAATCAGCAAACTTCCTACGATGTTACTGTAAAAACACTGAAAATGAGAAGATATCAGAACACTAATATTGAACAATATTATTCCTGCTTAGGTAGATACCCTTCAGTTCTAAGATGACAATATTTTTCAGGCTCTAAAGAGAGCACATTGTTTAAGAAGATTGTTTTTGTTTTCTATTGAATCCCTAGCAATAATTGTTTTAGAGAATATAGTAAGAGCAGTATTTCTACCTTCTTACTCTGTGGCTTTTGTTTGTCCTCATTAGATAACATGGACTAATAAATAAAAGATAATAAATACGATTCTAATGGCTTTACCATTGTTGCCATTGCTCTGAGTTACAGAATATAGTAGTGCTCTACCAGAGCATCTAAATTCCAGTATCTGAAGTTTTATATTGCAAAAGTTCCATGATTTCACTTGTAGATCCAAAATGTTTTGGAAACAATGTGCCACTCACAGGATAAGAGAAGACAGACTAGTTCCTTTAAAAAAAAAAAAAAAAAGTATCACTATGTTTCTAGCGATAAAAGTTAAAGTGGTTCCTGAAGGGTGAGGTTGTGGCCAGTAATTGACTGGAAAGAAGCACAGAAGAACTTTCTGGAGTGCTGAAAAGCTTTTATATTTTTTTTGATGGTTGATAGAAGTTGAAGACAACAATCAAAACATCAAAATGGAATACCTGAGACTTAAGCAATTTACTTGGTTAATTATACCTCATTAGGTTAATTATATCTCAGTTGGAAAAAAGAATTGGAGGGTAAGGAAAAATACAGGTGGTATGGAAGAGAAAATGTACTACAGAGAAAAAAGGGATAAGGATAAACTTTTAATATTTAAGCTCCATTTTATAAATTTCATGAACTATGCAGTATTAAAACTTTTTCTGGAAATTTTATTGCACAATTCTATCATTACATCATCCTATTCATTCCTTCATTCTTTATGACTGATGAAGTTCACAGTAGTAGGGATGTTATCTGTTGAAGCCAACATATTTACAATTTCAGATGCAAAGAATGTTTGAGCCTATTTTCATGGTCATTCAATTTTAATTTTACCAGTTCTTATTAAGGGAAGCATTAGTCTTTTACTTTACCTATGCAAAATGATCTACCATTGTATTTTTTCTTGAAATAATTTCTAAAATTTTAATGCCAGTATAATATATTAGTTGTAGGTGTACACATAGTATTTCAATAGTTCCCTACATTCCTCAGTTCTCACCTTGATAAATGTCCTCTTAATCCCCTTCACTTCTTTCACCCATCCCTCCACCCACCTCCACTCTGGTAAAAATCTGTTTGTTCTCTGTAGTTAAGAATCTGTGTTTTGTTTTTGTTTTTGTTTGTTTTGTGTTTTTTGGTCTCTTGTTATCTTTGTTTTATTTCTTAAATTCCATGTGAGAGTGAACTTATATGGTATGTATCTTTCTCTGTCTTATTTCATTTAGTATTATAGCCTCTAGCTCCAGCCATTCTGTTGCAAATGGCAAGAGTCCATCCATTTTTATGGCCAAATAGTAGTACTCCATTGTATATATGCACCACTTATTCTTATCCATTCACCTATGGATGGACACTTGGGTTGCTTCCAGAACTTAGCTATTGTAAATAATCCTTCAGGAAACATGGGGGTGCATATATTCCTTCAAATTAGTGCTTTGATTTTCTTTGGGTAAGTACTCAGTAGTGGAATTACTGGATCATGTGGTAATAGTTTTTTAATATTTTGAGGAACCTCCATACTGTTTTCTACAGTGGCTGCATCAATTTAGATTGCCATCAACAGTGCATAAGTATTCTTTTTTCTCTACCTTCTTACCAACACTTGTTTCTTATGTTTTTTATTTTAGCCATTTTGACAGGTGTGAGGTGACATGTCATTGTGGTTTTGATTTGCATTTCCCTGATGAGTGAAGTTGAGCATCCTTTCATGTGTCTGTTGGCGATGTATAAGTTGTCTTTGGAGAATTGTCTATTCATGTTTTCCATCCATTTTTAATAGGCTTATTTCTGGTTTTTTTGGTGTTGAGTTAAGCTCTTTATTTTGGATACTTCCCCTTTATCAGATATGTCATTTGCAAATATCTACTCCCATTCAGTAAGTCATCTTTTTTATTTTGTTGTTTCCTTTGCTGTGCAGAAGCCTTTTATTTTGATGTAGTTGAAATGATTTTTTGCTTTTGTTTCCCTTACCTCAGAAGAAATACCTAAAAAATATGTTGCTACAGCCTATCTCAGAGAAGTTACTTCCCGTGTTCTCATCTAAGATTTTTATGGTTTCAGGTTTCTCATTTAGGTTTTTGACCCATTTAAGTTTATTTTTGTGTATGGTCCAGTTTCATTTGTTTCCATGTAGCTTTCCAGTTTTCCCAGCACTATCTGTGAAGAGATTGCCTTTTTCCCATTGCATATTTTTGCCTCCTTTGTCAGATTAATCATGGGTTTATTTCTGGGCTCTCTAGTCTGTTCCATTGAGCTGGGTGACTGTTTTTGTGCCAGTACCACTCTGTTTTGATTACTACAGCGTGTAGTGTATCTTGAAGTTTGGAACTGTGATACCTTCAGTTTTGTTCTTATTCAAGATTGCATTGGCTATGTGGGTTCTTTTGTGGTTCCATACAAATCTTAGGATTATTTGTTTTCTGTTTGTTGAAAATGGTGTTGGCATTTTGACAGGGGATTGCATTTAATGTGTAGATTGTTATGGGTAGTATAGACATTTTAAAAATACTCTAGCTGTCCATGAGCATGGAATCTTTCCATTTATTTATGTTACTTTAGTTTCCGTTTTATTTTTAAAATTTAAGCTTTTTTTATTTAAACATATAATGTAACCCAACCACCCTCTCCCAACCCCTCTCCCCCCCACCCCCCTCAGTTTGTTTTATGACATTAAGAGTCTCTTTTGGTTTGTCTCCCTCCTGATCCCATCTTGTTTCATTTTCTCTTTTCATACACCCTTAACCCCCACCCCCGTTGCATCTAGACTTCCTTATATCAGGGAGATCATGTGATAGTTGTCTTTCTCCAGTTGACTTATTTCGCTAAGCATAATACGCTCTAGTTCCATCCATGTCGTCGCAAATGGTAAGATTTCATTTCTTTTGATGGCTGCATAGTATTCCATTGTATATATATACCACTTCTTCTTTATCCATTCATCTGTTGATGGACA
>RCUC01166144.1:0-60579 GCA_003697995.1 Taxidea taxus jeffersonii
TCGCTGCAAGTCAGGGGTGAAGGTGCCTGTCCCCACCCCTGGGGCTTCGAATCTCCACACAGCGAGGCAGTTTGCTACCGTAACAGATGAATGAGGTTTGTGTTTGGAGAGTGTCCATTATGACTTTCTCTAGAACCCAGGTCTCCATAGCGAATGAGCTTGCTGCCCATTCTTTTCTAACCCTCCTAGGGAGAGGGGTCGTCTAGTGCCTCTGCCTTGAAATCTGGACTGACTTTTGTGACTTTCTTGGTGGATAGAGTGCAGAAGAAATGGCATTCTGGAACTTTCAAGATTGGGTGGGAGAGATCTTTTAGAACACTTGTTCTGGGAACCTAGCTACCATGTTGTGAGGAATCCCGCACTGCCCCAGTGGGAAGGTCCACGTGGAGAGGGACCCAGGCCCTTAGATGATAGTCATCTTAGAAGTGAGCCCACCAGTCCCCATCAAGCCAGGCCCGCCAAGGCTACACAGAACAGCGACCGGCCATCCCACCGAGCGCTGCCCAGATTGCAGGCTTTTGAGCACAACCAATTATTGTTTTCATGTCACTGTATTTTGGAGTGTTTGGTATGTGCCAGTAGATAACCCTCATCAGTCAGTGAGTTCACTGAATTTGGAATCATAAGCCCAGGTTCTCACCCTGGCTGTTGTGCAAATAGTTCCGTGTCCAAACAAATAGTTCTCTTGAGGCAGCCTGGCATAATGGAAGGAACTTGGGCTGAGGGTCAAAGGATTCTAAGTTTGAATCCTTGTTCTGGCACTCACGGCAACCCGCTTAGCTGTCTTCAGTTTGTTTGTTTTCCTGTGTGTGGACGGCGGTTCTCACCTGCGGTGTTGTAACAACTGCTACCTAGCAATGAGCCATGCCTGAGTCATGCTGGGGTGTTGAGGGACCAACAGATTTGCAGAGGAGCACTTGGACTCTGCAACTGGGGTCCTCTGGGTCCCAGCCGAGGCTGCTGTTGGCCCATAAGGCACCTCCATCTGTAGAGGAGAAAGGCAGGTGCCATCCGGGGATGGTGGCAAGCAAGCCGACTATGTCCTCATGTAACTAGAAACAGTTGTCCCTCCCCTCAGGTGGGCGCAGCCCCAGGCTGGGTGCTCATCATGGCGAGCAGAGCGCAGGTAGAATTTCAGTCACTCCACCGAGTGCCTGTGGCCACTGGAAGACATGCACAGCTCTATGAGATCAGACCAGACTTTCTTCGTAACTGTGTTACTTTAAACAGGCATTTATACTCTCAGTTTCCATATCTGCGGAATGGGTGGACCAATCCTTACCTGTCCTAGAGGGCTGTCGTGAGAATTAAATGAGCAAATGTGTAAAGCATCCAGCAGGCTTCCTGGCACAAAGCAGGTGCACAGTGAGTGCTAATTTCCTTGCCCCTTCCCCCCACAAAATCATATTGGAGGCTTGTTTTTCTAAACCTCTTTCTTACCCCAGGAGTGGATGAAGAGAGAAGAGTTGGCCGAAGTACCTACTGACCCCTGAAGTACTAGGGAAGGAGTAGAAAGAAGGGGGAGGAGTTTACTGAGTGGTCTGCTTGGTGGGTTTTGGAAGACTCCATATTCTAATATCCTACAGGTCTGTGATCTGATAGTTACATTTGGAGCGCAAGAGGTCCAAATATTGTCAGTCATTGGTATCATTGTCCCCTACAGGGCTAGGTTGCAGCTGGCTGAGCCAGCTCATGGATTCACGCACAGGTACAATCACACGGTCAAAGGCAGGTACCCTCTTCAGGGCCCCCATGTTCCCTGTGCATTTCTTTATTGTCACTCTTACTTAGTTTTATACAATTGTCTGCCAAATTGTCTCCTCTCCTCACCTCACTGGAGGCATGAGTTCTCCAGGGGTAGTGCTTATGTCTTTTTGTCTCCATACCCCCAAGCCTGAGCACCATGTCTCTCACATCATGGAGCTCAGGGAATGTTCTCTTTTACGACTGAATGAACAGAGGGACAAAGAAGCCAGTATTTATTAGGCATCATAATATGCCGGGAACACCATCTCAGGTATCCATTGACTCTCGATGACATCTCTGTGTGTGGGAAAGGGAAGAAGAGAAAGCATTTGCCAAACCTGATCTATGTGCCGGGAATCCTACTGGGGACTGTATATACATAATTTAATCCTGGAAACAAGTTTGCAAGTACTGTTCTACCCATTTTAGAGATAAGGAAGCTCAGACAAAAATGAAGCAACTTACCCAGGCCTACCTAGAATATAAAGGTGGTAGCATTGAGATTTAAATCTGCATTGCCTGTGAAATCGTTGACTTTTCTGCTATATCATCCATCTTCTTCAGGAGAAAGTCAGAGACCAGGGGTTCCAGAGATGGGAGCACAAGAACCTATGTTCAAAGGGCAGAAAAACCAGGAGATGAGGGAAGGCAAGACATTCAGTTAGTAAATCTTGAGACTGACTCTGCACCAGACAGTGTTCTTGTATTCTAGTCACGTGAGACATATCACTGAACGCCTTGGACAAAAATCTGCTCTTCTCGAATTTATCATCTATGGTGTGCTATCCCCCAGGAGCAAAGCTGAATGTCCGATCCAGGTGTCTATTTGGGCTCCTGGCAGGCCATCTGCAAAAGTTCACAGGGAAGACATGGAGGACGTCCACAAGAGACATACAGGACAGTGCCCTCGGGGCCTTGGCTCAGTTAAGAACACTATAGGATTATCAGGTCCAAAACTTGGCTTTTGGAACTACTCCATGTTGGCCAAGGCAGTAACCCATGACGCAAGATCTAGAGAACAAAGAGCTGATAGAAGGTGGGGAGGAGGCTCATCACTGACAGAGAGGCAGGTATGCTGGTCTTCCCCTGTTTCCAATTGAGGCTGATCTTTCGAGATGGGAGCAGAGTGCACCTGTACATGGGCTTAAGTAAATTTAAGGACTCAGGCAAACTAGTTTATTCAGAAGCTTCCAGAACACGAGACCTCTCCACTGCTTAAATGTAGCTGTTAGCAATGGCTGTCGGTCTTCACACCCAGTGATTTGGATCAACTGCCCACTTACCATCCCTAACTTGAGTGACCGTAAGCCCCTTGGGCTATGATTCTCTGTGGGATCAGGTTGAGGATCTTTGCTTTAGACTCTAGATCTAGCAGGCCATCCGGAAGTATAATCAGTTCTTGATTATCTGCGTGAATTTAGGTTATCTTCCCAGTCCCCCTGGGCACAGGTAACCTAAAATAATGGAAAATCTAAAAACCATTTATATTTGGCCTTGGAATGCATTATATGATTTTTTTTCCAGCAGGTTTACTTTCATAATGATGTTTAACTTATGATGATATTAAAATTCGTTAGCTTTCCCTAAACATACAGAAGCTGGGGAGTAGGCAGAAAGAAACAGAAGCCAGTGGCTCAGAGATGCTAGAGTCAGCAGCAGCTCGCTCTGGATTTGGAGCCTGTCATCCCTGTTGCTGACTGTGCCCCAGTCAGGGATGTGGGCATGTCTCTCTGGGGCTGGATGAGGTCAATATTTGATCCCTCAGATTCAGGTTCAACAGTATTTACTGATGTGTCAGGCACGGAGATAAACACGCCAACATCTTTCTTTCATTTCATCTGCCCACTGGCCTCATAATGGAAGCATCATTATCCCCAAATTACAAAAGAGGAAATTGGATCTATGCTTCAAAGTTACAGAGATAGTAAATCATGGAGCCAAGATTTGACTCCAAGTTTTCTTGTTGAAAGCCCACCGCTCTTCCCACATCTGGCTCATGTGGGCAACACCGCCCATTCAGCTGGCCCTTAGCAGACACCTTGATGTGTCACCAGAGGTATGGAGATGAATAAGGCTTTTCTTCAGATGTTGGGCAAGGCACCAAAGCTTTTCTCTCTTCTAAAATTCAGATGAAAGTAAGATAAATGCCATGAATTAATCACAGAGAATTTTAAACAAGTCCCTTGGTGGCTTATATCCAGAGGTTATATCTGCTTTGGGGAAGGGAAGTGGAAAGTGGTGTAGGTTGTGACAAATGTAAGTGTGTCCTTGCGACTTGTCACCATTGTTCAGGCAAGTGTGAATCCTGTTGCCTCACTATCCCCGAATAATTCAAACTGGTCCTACATCTATCTTTTTCATTCATAGATCCCAGAATAGGCTCTTTCTTTCCCTCCATCAAGGTAGCTGAGAAGACAGAAGAGTTTGGACTATGCTCTCTGTCCTTCCTCAGAACGGCCCAACTGCTTTTCATTTTGCTCTGGAATCTCTCCCACTAGCTCTGCTGATTTCATTATTGCCCTCATAGCCCACAGAGCAGGGGGAGGCGGCCGACTTCCCCTAGCCCAGGAATGGCTACTATCTCTCTCTAGGGCATCTTCTTCTTTTTGAGGAGGAACAAGTGGTGGTTTGGGTCTCTCCTCTTGAATCCACTCTGTCTTGGATAAGATTTCCTGGGGCTATGGAAAGTCAACAGCAACAGTAGCGTTTACAGTAACTGCCAAGCTTAATGGCATCTTGTGATGAAGTTTTACTGTAAACAGCAGAGAGGGTGGAGGGCAGCGAGCAGGGGCCTCGCTCATCCTGGCAGTATTGAGTGCTTTGTCCCCACTCAGAAATAATACTTCTCGTGTGCGCTGCTTTACCAGCTCCTTAAATTGTTCTGTGTGCGAGAGTCCTGGGATTAAGACCAATGTCATCTGCTGATTTTATTGTGCTTCTCGCCATTTTTCTTCTTATTATTATTTTTATTTTTATTTTTTGAGAGGAGTTGGGGAAGAAGAGGAGGGACTTGTGAAGGTCTTTATGGGGAGCTGACCTCAGCCACAGAGAATGCATTCCAGAATATTCTCATTCTTCTTCCAAGCATGCCCCTGCTTTCCTCTGCCCTGGGCCTGCCCAAGTTTCTGGCAGAGAGAGAGAGTGCCCATGGCCACTAGAGACAAAACCAGTCCAGATCTCAGTTCTGAGATTTCAGAGTTACCTGGGACCTACCCCCTCCGCCGCACAAAGACCTCATGTTCTGGTCTGTTCTACTGACTGACAGGTAATCTGCAGATGTCTGAGAAGTCTGTTCATTTCGAAGCTGGCACGGTGCCTCAGCTGCTGGGTGGGCAGAAGGATTATCAGGGAAGGAGGGTTGGGCTGGGCTGCAAGCAGCTGACACCCAGGATGGCTCTCTGGGCTGCCAGCAGCTGGCCGTCCTCTTTACCCAGGGTCCTGCTGAGGTGGGGAGATGCAGAAGCAGGCTTGTCCTTGCCCAACAACGCAGCTTGCGTTTGGAGGATGGCTATGTTCTGAGGGTTCCCCATGCACACTCCACCATCCCCTATACCCGCCTCATCTACCCCACATCCCTGGACGGATGGAGACAAGGACGCTGCCTTTCTGTTGGCATGGGACTAGGGCCCGGCAAGGATTGTGGTGGGAAGGTGTCGGAGTGACTCACTCAGTTTTCCTACCTGCCCTCCCACCCACTGCTGTTTGTGCTGCTAGAGGCTGGATAGTACACGAAAGATGGGGAAGGAGTATTCCGCATGGGCAAGTGGCTGTGTCAGCAGGCAGCAGGGCCTCAGACCTCCACCTGACCATACCTAGGGAGTCTGCCTAAGCGGCAAGAGCCAGAGCACAGGCTCAAGGTATGACTGCCAGGCCTCACTTATACAGAGGTGTAGCATAGCAGCCAGATGGTGATGATGGTGATGATGATGGTGATGGCGGTGATGGTGGATCCAACCTTGGATTTCTGAGGCATTTTTCCCCTTATCTTTGCCTTTTTTCAAACTCTCACCATACTTGGTAGATAGGAAGCATCTACCTTCCTTATTCACACATGGAGGAACCGGGCCTGAGGTCATACTGTAGATTGGTGGTAGGGCCAGTTAACAATAATAAACATAAGAGATACCAATATATTAAGTGCCTACTCTGAGCTGTTATTTAACTTTATGTTTACTTACAACTCTATGATAAGGAACAATTATCTTCCCATTTCACAGAAAGGAAAATTAATCTTCGAAGCTCATGTCCTTAACGATGAGACCACACTGCCCTCAAATCTAGTGCACAGTATTTCTGTCCTCTACACTAATTTGTGGTGGTTACTGGAGTCAGAATGGCTCATCCTTCTCTCCAGTAAGACACCAAGGTGCCCAGGAGTAGAATAGGCACAGAAGGTATATTAGTCTGCTCAGGCTATCATATAGAATATCATAGATAATTGGTTTAAACAATAGAAATTTATTTCTTTACAGTTCTGAGTCTGGCAGTCCAAGATCAAGGGGCTGATAGGGCTGGTTTCTGGTGAGAACTCCCCCCTGGCTTGCAGATGGCAGCCTTCTGGCTGTGTCCTCACGTGGTCCTTCCTCTGTGCACATTCTCCTGGTATCTCTTCTTCTTCTTCTGAGGACACCAGTTATATCAGGTGAAGGACCCATCTTTATGACCTATTTTAACCTTAATTACCTCCCTAAAGGCCTTTCTCTATATAGTCACATGGAGGATTATGGCTTCAACATATGAACTGGGAGTTGGGGTAGGATCGGATGGGACACAGTTCTGTCCGTAACAGCAGAGTGAAGAATTCGGCTCCCAGGACTAGTTGAAAATCAAAGGGGAAAGAAAGAAGGACCCAGATAACAAAATACAACCAAGCCTCTCTCTCCAAAGGGACCCCCAGGCCTTGCTGTATCATGGGGCAGGGCGTTCTTCGGAGACCCTGGTTCGTACAGCGGGCTTGAGCCAGAGCGACGGTAGGGCCGGTCCCGGCCAGAGAAAGCAGCATGGGCTCCAGGTTTCATTCCACTATTCTTGATGTATTGAGCATCTGAGATTTACCCCAGGGCTTGTCTGGAGCCCTTGACACGTGAACCCTGTCAAGATAGACAACCTGCAGAGTTTTTAAGGAGGGATGTGCCTCCCTTGGCAGGAGCTAAAACCCCACTCAGGCATTTGTGGCCTTAAACTAGTGACCAGAACTTTCCTTTTGAGGAGCGGAAGGAATTAGGACCTGGAAGGGGAAGCAGGACAAGGCCCCATGCTCTCTGTCCTGAGCTACCTTCTGGTCAAGGGCACAAAGATGAGACCACTTGTGCTCTCACCTGGTGCCTCTTCCCATGGACGCTCCCTGCAGGTGAGGCGGGCAGAAGTGTCTTGTTTACAGAGAAGCCTGCAGCAAATCTCAACACTTTGACCTATGGGCTATTGGATCCCTCTCTTCAGGCCTCCCGGGCACCCTTGTGAAAGGGACTAGAGATGACTGACTCCAGTCACTGTGCGCCTAGAGAGGACAGGAGCGTCACCAGCTTGGAAGGCACCTGGGCTCCCGTGGAGCTGCCCTGCCTGATCCCCAGCTCCAGAGCCCAGATTCCTGCCCAACATCCTGACCATGCATTCTGCCCCCTTCTCTCTTGGGCTCCCTGCCTTGTTCTGATTCTTCCCAGGAGCAGAAACCGTGAAGCCCAAATAAAGGTGGCTTTTCTTTGGGGGTGACTGCCGGGGCCAGAAAAGAGGTCACAGCTGCAGGCAGAAGCCAGGTTTGGGGATTATCTGTGAATTTCAAATACCCATGTTCTTGCCTGAGGCCTAATGAGGCAGGTTTGTTCCTGCTTTTGCATTTACCATGGTGACAATCCTTACTCAGGACATTACTTACCCCTGTCTGCATGGCTGGAGGAAAAGAGGTCTGAAGAGAAAGCTGTGGCTGCCAGACTCTGGAAATTCCCCGTTGGTTGGTTTTAATCTATAGTAGAAAACCTCTGCATTATTCTGCCATCCTGGGATGTGACAGGTATTAATAACCCTATTAGCTGCAATCCCATCCAGCGCTATTTACACAGGCTACGTCTCTGTCACAGCGGCCCCTCGGTTGCAAGGGACTGTGGACGTTCAAAGCTAACGAGGCTCTGGCTTCTGTTTTTTCTCCTCTGAGCCCAGGGTGTTGACAAATTGGGTTTTTGGAAGGAGATTCCCCATCCCTATGTGCCAGCGCTGCCTCTGGCCCCGCGCCAAATATCTCGCAGCCGTTCTAAGGTGATGGGATCACTTTGAGGAGGGCGACCGTGCTGGTTCTTCTGCTGCTTCTCTGCCTGCGGGCCTTCGCCCTCCCCACCCTCCCTTTCTCCGCATCTACAGAGCCTTTCCATCCTTCAAGATCTGGTTCAAAGTCACTTCTTCCTTGAAACCTCCCCTGAGACCCCCAACTAAAAGTAAATTTCTCCCTGGAACACTGACAGCTCTTAATCCAGAGCTCGTTGGTGATGCTAACCACTTTCTGCTCTATGTCCTGCACAGTTGTCTTACCTCTCCGCCCCGGTGGTCAGAGGACTTTGGCGGTCACGTCACCTCTGGGGCATCTGTGTCCCTGTTTTGCCCATAGAATGAGGTCCATCTCTTCCTGCTGGCCAGTGCATGGGGGAATCGGCCCAGGAGAGGCATAGGGCCTGTGGGTGGTGGGACAGCCCTCTATTCAGCTGTGCAGAGGAAGGAAGGGAAAGTGAGGTGTGGGGCTGACCAGGGGTGGGGCTTGAGGGGGTTGATGTGGAAAGAGCTTTAGAAGGACTGGGCTATAAGAGTGGCTAGAATGTTAGCTAGAACAAGGCTGGAAGGCAGGCAGCATCTGGATTTCAGGCCAGTACAAAGAGGCCAAGGTAGGCTGAGCGGAGGCTTTTAGACTGCAGGAGGGGTGGGAGAAAGGAAGAGGGATGGGAAAATGTCCAGCATTGATTTCTACAAGGATGGCCACTAACTCACATGGTGGGGTTGCGTGAGTTAGCAAATGTGAGCTAACAAGTAGACTCCTTCCTTGGGGTGGCCCAGCTCCGGGTCAGGCTGCCCTGCAGAATGCAGGCTGTTAGCCCCCCAAGCCTCCTCCTCGGCTGGACATCTTGTATCAGTTAGCTGTGGCTACAAAATGCTGCATAACAGACCACACTGACACTCCACGGCATAAAATAGCAGTCTTATATTTTGCAGATTTGTTGGTTAACTGAGGGTTAGGTGAGCTCAGCTGAGCAGTTCTGCTGATCTCCTGAAGCTCATTTGTGGGGCTGGGGTAGCCAGGGGCTGCGTGATGAGGCCCGACTCTGCTGGGACAGTTCACCTCTGTCCCCTGTGTCCCTCATCCCTCTCCTGGGACTCACAGGCTAGTCTTCCTGGTCCTCTCAGGACAGTGCTGAGTGCAGAAAGAGGACCCTTGGGCTTTTGGAGCTCTAGGACACCATGTTGGCTAACATGGCCAGAGCGTGTCACATGGCCACATCCAAAGTCATGGAGCAAGGAAATGTAGTTTGCCTTTTTGGTGAGAGGAAATTCAGAGTCACAAGGCAAAGAGTGAAGAAGTGGAGCCAGGGGCCTATTATACATGCAAGTACCATGTGCAGGACTAGACCCCGCACCCCTGCCTGGCCCTGAGATTGGGTTCCACACCCTGGGTCTTTTGGCCAGACCTGCCTGCATTCACATCCATGCTCTGTCTGCCTCAGACCTGTGGGTTTCACCACTCAGGGTGTGAGGCACACTTCTGGCTTGCTACTTACGATTTCCACCTCTTCGGACCCATCTCCCGCCTTTCTCTCTTGGCAAATCATCCTCTGACCACTGTGGGTGGTATCCTTGTGTCCCTCAACCCTTCCAGCCTTCTTCCCACCCGGCAAGACAGTGCCTAGACATGCTACCATCCAAAGGTATGCTCAGGAGTTAACTAGAAAAGGGGAAAACAATAGGGAATTGGGAGAAAAAAAGAGTGTCTTCTGGAATATATTGAACTTAAAAATCTAGCCCTTTTCTCCAGTCTGATACCAGCAGATATTTGAAGTGACTTAAAACGTCACCTTGGACCCGTCTCCAAAATACCCCTTGACTATTCATCTCAGGGGTTCTGACATGTGATTTTGGGAAGTTCTCCCCAACACCCAGCTCCAAGGTCCACTGTTCTTGAAATCTATTCCGATTTTGTTTAGCATAATTGCTGTTGTTGTTGGCCAGGTGCTTTTTTATATGTTTAAACCAGCCAATTTTCCTTTTATCCTGAAGAAGACATGCACTCGCTGTGTGTGTGTGTGATATCCCCATTAAGGAAAGAAATGGAGACCCATTCTTCCTGCAAATGCTTCTATTGTGAAGCAAAGAATCCAAACATTTAATCCTTGACGCCTGGACCCCTCTTTATTATGTACCCTTATTTTGTGCACTTACCTTCTCTCAATGCACACAATTCCTTCTTGATGGAAACACTTGTATGTTTTCTCAGTGGACACTTTGGGGAATCGGGCCCTTCACACTGCTTTTTGGGTTATTACACTGTCACATTTTACCACTTTGCAGAGAGAACATATTAAGCAAAATAGAGTTCTCAGGAGCAAGGATTGCTATTGTTAGAGAAACAATACTTGGGAAATAATTCCCCCCAATTTTGTCTTCATCTTTTCTCTGCTGTGCAAAGAGAGGAACAATTTATTAACAGGAGGCAGAAAATGTGACTAGTGTTTATGGGCAATGGAGGTTTATGGGGTCCACAATATAGGTAGTTTTAGTGGCTTAGAAGGCAAGAGACTTTGGGATCTAGAAAAAAAAATAATAAAGGAGAGTCCCCTGTGGGGAGGGCTGCTAAGGAAAAAGTCTCATTTGAATTTCACAAAGGTTTCAAAAATTGTGGTGGTGGTTCCGTCCTCTTTCTGCATCACACCCTCATGGTTTCAAAGACTGTCAGGAGGTTTGAGTAAGGGAAGGGGGCAGCCTCATGGTTTGGGGCCCATTGGGCAGAATCCCACCCAGGACCAAGAAACAGAGCTGACCCACCACACATCTCATGATGCTTTAGAGCAAACAGCTTAGAACCCACCTGCCTTCACTGCTGGTCTCGCTCTTTGCTTCCCTGGACAGTCTTGCCCCTTGACTTAGTGTTGGCTTATGGTTTCCTGTTTTACCAGTTACCACTGTCCCCTGAGTCTGGACTGTGCTTCTCAGGGTTTCGGCCACTTTGGACCACCTGCAGCCTAGCAAAGAGCCCGATGTGGGGCTTGATCCCAGGACCCTGGGATCATGATCTGAGCTGAAGACAGAGGCTTTAACCCACTGAGCCACCCAGGCGCCCCTGGAGTCATCTTGTTAAAGCAAACCCAGCCCCATAGAAGGCATTCTGATGCTAGCTTTGGTCAAACTGGAGATCCCGGTCAGGAAAAGGCAACACCTGGGGTCTGCCTGGAGTTTGCAGCTGCAGAGGCAGCCCAGCCAAGCCAGCATGTGGGCATGAGCCTTCCCCAGCCCCATAGGAGGGGCCCGTGTGACTCTATTAATGAAGCAAAAGATATTGGAATCCAATTGTTGATGGATCATCACACACCGGGAAAACTCTCAGCTGCATTGACTGGGCGAGCAGGGGGTATCATTTTGAACTTCTGGAGTTAATGAACTATGGCCTGAAATTTACAACCTGGTCGTGAGTGTTATGGATTTAACTCCAGAGCATCACTCTGGGGAGCGGGCACACACCTCTGGCCTCCGTGGATGCCCCAGGCCCTCGGGCTTGGGCCTCTGTTGTTTCCCACTTCTCTGCAGCCCATTCAGGTCAGCCCCAGAGTCCTGCTGCATTCAGATGCCCTTGCTGCTTGTGGGTGAGAGACACTTGCTTCTTAACCCTGTTGCAGCCATTGCTGTGCCGGGCACATAATGAAAACACAGAAGCTGATGTCCTACTTGGTTGTCATGAAAGAATTTAGAAAATCAGTTAATAGCTGTGTAGGGTAAGTGGGAAGTGGGTAGTCTCTCCAGCCCTTATTTTAGAGCACATCCTTTTCTTTTTTTTTAATGTGTTCATGCATTAACACATGAGTCCACAAAGAGATTTTGAGTTCTATGAGCAAAAGAGAAATGAGAATTTATGAAGGTTGCCCTCTAATCTTGCTTGGGAATAAGTTATATACACATATACTCAGCTTCCACTTATTCTTAAAAAAAAAAAAAAAGCAAAAAAAAACCCAACAAAACAAAAATCTCTCATAATATAAAACTAGAAAACAGGGAAAGGGAGAGAGATTTTTGGACATGAAAGGATAGCCCATACGTAGTGATCAATAAATGTATCACATACATAAATAGCGAGTTGTAACAATGCTTCCCTTGAAACCAGGGCTTCGCGTAATGAGTCCTAGTAAAAACTGGCTTCTACTATGTATGAAGTGAGAAGAGTTCTATTTTGACAACTTTCCTTTTCTGTTTGCGCTCCCTGCTTAACGTCAAGTGCAGTTAATAGTGGCTGCTGCTTTCTGCTTTGTCATTCCTCGTTGGCTCACCTTGGTCTCGGCTTTCTCCCTACCTCGGTACTAGATTTGCTCTCTCCGCGTCACCGTGCTCTTTCCCATGCCGAACCCAGGCTCTGACCAGGCCTTGGTCTGTTCCGTCTTTTGACCGTATTCAACACCAGGGCTCGCCCCCAATTCCTGGAGTTTTCTTCTCCCTGGTTTTTGTGATAGCACACTCTCTCAGGTCTTGTCTAGACTCGCTGGCCATCTCTTGGCCTTATGTATTGATTCTCCTACTTCTCCCATAAATCTAGATGCAAAAAAACCCAAAACAAACCCAACCTAAAATCCAGACCTCAATTTTTCTTTGCATCCCACCTTTTCTGTTTCCTTACTTGTAAAGTTTCAAGTGCCCCTTCTCATGGAAGGACTGCCAACTCCACATAGGACCTTTCTCCCAGGGTGTAGCTTCACTCAGCTGACAAACATTTATGGAGCACCAGACCCTTCTTTTCTAGGCACTGGTAATAAGGTGGTGAACAGAATATGCAACAGTTCCTTTCATGGGTGAACTTTCATTGTAGTGGGAGAGATAGTTAGTGAATAAAGGGTAGCTAACCCTTATAGAATGCTTTCTTTATGCCCGGTGTTCTAGATACAGGGTAACTCATGCGATCGTTACAATAATTCCATTGTAACTTGCAGGAGATGACACAGCTAGTGATGGGTGGTGCTGGGGCTCAGTCCACCTGATTTCACTTTGATCCGTAAGCTCAGTGGTGTTTCCATGTGGTAAACTACATGGTGTCTAGTGCTATTTAGAGCAACAAAGCAGGGGAGAAGGAGGGTGTGTGTAGGGGATGTTGCAATTTTAGACAAGTTGGTCAGGGAAGGATCTAGGAGAAGGCGGCATTTGAGACCTAAAGGAGGGTAAGGAATTGCCATGAGGTATCTAGAGAAGAGGAAGGTGGAAGGGGCCCGAGGTGAGTGACACGGGAGGAGTGAGGGCCAGAGGGGACCTGTGGGAGAGGTCTGTTAGGGCTGTAGAGGTCATGGCGAAGACGTGGGTTCCACATGAGTGCAACGAGGAGCTGAGTGTATGTGGACAGGATCACTCATTGGAAGCGGACTGGGGGCAGGGAAGATAGAACTGGGCTGGAAGCTATTGTAGAAAACCAGGTGCACTGGATGGGGCAACAGCAGTAGAGGGGCTAAGAAGTGGTAGACTTCCAGGTCTGTTTTGCAGGAAGACCCCAAAGACTTCCTGTTGGATTAGCTGGCGGGTGTGTGTGTGTATGTGTGTGTGTGTATAAATGGAAGTTAAAGATGGTTTTGAAATGTTTTGGCCTGAGGAGCTAGAAGAGTGTAGTGGCCATCACATGGGATGAGGAAGATTATTGGAAGAAAAGATTTGGGATGGTAATTTAGGGAGTTTGGTTTTGGACATTTTGAGATGTTTATCAACTGTAGAGGTGGACAGCATGCACGTGGCTGGATATACAAGCCTGGAGTTCAGGAAAGACTCCTAACCTAGGGCTTGCATTATTTTCAACACAAATGCATGTAAGTGTTCGTTGGACGCCTGGGAAAATATTCTGATTCACTCTTCTCCCTTTTCTCACCATCCTTACAGTTGGGTGCGTATCATCGACAAGCTCTGTCTCAAGTGTTTTTCATGCTCCCACCCATTTGGTCCTGACAATGACCCTGTGTTGTAGGGACTATTGTTTTACCCATTTTACAGACGAGGAAACAGAGTCACACCAACTACAGACTGTTAGCACACCTTCAAAGAGAAAAGGGGGGTAACTTAGGGTAAAATACATTGCTGAAGATTCTAAAGTGATTAATGCAAGAAACAAAAATAACATATTTAAGAAATAAGAAAGGGGAGTATAATTGGAGCAGAACATTACATTGAGTATAACAAGGCTTCTAAAGAAAAAAACACAGCCTTGAGCTTCTTGGTAGCAGAAATAAAAAGGGAAGCAGCAGGAGCACCAGTTCATCAGGAGGGATGAATTTTTCGTAAGTACTTAGTTATTTAGTTTTTAAAATAACTTCTCCTGGGGGAGTGAAATATACTCTTGGAGGGAATCTTAGGAAGCAAAATAAGTTCGAGAGAAGAGTGAAATTGCTTGGTTTCTCTTGTTTTGTTCACCATGTTAATTACTAGCCATTTATTAAGCAATTATATAGGTGAGATTCTTTGCTGATGCTGTGAGGGGTGCAGAGATGGGTCCCATGCAGTTTGGGTCTTCAAGTGAGTTGTGGTCTGATGGAAGGATAGAGTGCTGGCACCCAGGATGACCACAAAGCCACAGCAACGTGTGACACGCAAACGAAGGCACGTCGCTGTAGAAAGAATTTTAGGTTGGTCCTTAGGAGACCTGAATCGTAAAGCCAGGCTTCCAGGCACCACTACTTCACCTCTCTGCTGGTTTCTTCATTGAAAATACACAGATGCTAGTAATAGAGATTGTTCTAAACTGTCGTGGGGGTCAAGTGGGTTAACAGTATCCACATGAAGGGCCTAGTGCAGGGTAAGCGCTGCAGAAGTCTTTGCAGGGGCAGGTGCATCTCCGGGGAGGGGACATAGACAGCCTGCACGACAGAGAGCCCCGCATTGTGAGCTGTTCTGGGAGTGTCCCAGTGGCTGTGAGATCTGAATGCAAGCCTGAGGTCCCTTGAGTGTGTGAGCAGACATGCTTCTGAGCTTCATGACTGGTGGGTATGACCAAGGTGTCCACCTCCGTCCCAACGTGACCATTACCCAACTTTTCTAGCTGCGTCTGCCAGTGGCAACTTCTGGAAGGTGATGGGGCATAGACATGACTTTGTTTAAAGGCAGTTAGTTAAGGGAGACACCATTTTTTTTTTTAATTTTATTTATCGGTTCGACAGAGAGAGAGTTTATAAGCAGGGGGAGCGTCAGGCAGAGGGAGAAGGCTCCCCGCTGAACAGGGTGCCCTACGTGGGGCTCGATCCCAGGAACCTTGGATCATGACCTAAGCTGAAGGCGGATGCCCAACTGAATGAACCACCCAGGGGCCCCAGGGAGACAGCAAATTTTAGATCTGAATCATTTTGCAAGGACCTGAGGGCATCTGACGTTAACCGAATGACAATAGAGAGAAGAGCTAGTTACTCCTCCTAAACCAGCTCCCATCTCATCCTTTTCACACAGAGACTACAGGCAACAGAGAGATTCCCAGGGAGAGTCATGGGGGCAGACAGCAGCAGCTACTCAGAGTCCCCTAGTCCCAGGCCCTCCAGGGCCTGCGATCTCAGGCCTTCACCAGAAGAGGGTCCCTTTCAGTCCATTATGAAGGGCTTTGGCCTCACCTCAGAGGACCAAGAGCCACAGTCATGTCTGACCAGTTACTTTGTTCAGACTTAGAGAGGACGTTCAAGAAGCAGAGATGAGGGGAAGAGGGCAATGGGTAGAGGTGGGAATACAGGGAAGGGGTGAGGAGGTCAGGGTGCCGCTGGGAGGGCAGGTGGGCCTGCCACAGCATCATCTGGAGCCCGAACGTTGCTGAGAGCAATTTTTTTTCTTTGTCATAAAACGAACCTGGAAAACTGTATGAAGAGTGGCTGGCCATGGGGACCCCTCCAGGGTGGGGCTCCTTCAGAGCAGCCCGGCTCCCTCTCTCCCAAGTCCCTCACGTGCCTGGCAAATGGGCCTGTGGTGGTGGACACTGCCCTCAGGGATGCCCTGCCCAGCTTGGATCCTCTGGAGCCGAAACCTTGTCTACGGCTCATCGGAGACAGCTGCTCAGGCGGGTCTAGGAAATGGGGAACATACGGGTGGCAGCGACAGACGGAGGTGCTTTCCTGAACAGGGGACCTTCTGGAGCTGAGAGTTCCAACTGCAGACACAATCAGGGGCCAATGTGGCCTTATGAGTAGGTCCTGAGGGCATATCAGGTCTCCAAATGGTCAGGTCGCCCTAACCCTATAGGAATCACAGAAGGGAGCTGAGAAAAGTCCGGTGGGATTTTTCCACTCTTTTTTCCTTGAACGATTTCACCTTCCAGGGGACGGTTCTCCCTTTCCCTTCCTCATTCCTCTTAGGTGGGCATTATACACTTGGGGTGGGGCAGGGAATGGAGACTACGATGAGGTCTAGCCTGATGGGTTTTGCAAGGGACAATTTTGGGAAGAGGACCTGCCCCTCCTGCCCACATGTATAAAGCCTCACTTTAAGGCGAACAAAGCAGGCAGGATTGGAGCTGAGGGCTGGGACTCAGTGGGAAGACCTGGCCAGGGGATTCTGTGCTTTACAGCAGAATAGTCTGGCAGGATGGGGAGAGGAGGAAACCTATAAACCAAAGGCCCCAAGAAAAGACAAGTCTCAGAATCCATACGAACAAACAGCAACATGGGGCGCAGAGGTAGGGTTAAGAATCCTAGTGCGGAATGGAGCCAAGAGTCAGGGGCTGAATGCATCCCTCTGGGATGACAGCAGGAAGGACACAGTGGGGGCCCATGGCTGACTCACTCCTAGCAGTGGAACCATGGCTGCGGGTTGGCTTAAAGGCATGTTGGTGGGGCAGTTTGTCGACAGCAGCCCAATTAAAACGTACACACGCCGCTTTGCATGGCCCACATCTGGCCCCAAAGAATCCGGGCTGTGAGAGCCCGGCCGGCTCCTGGCAGCCCCCTCTCCCCCTCCATCTGCGCGGAGAGTCAATACCAGTTTTAATTTTATTCATGGGGCTTGTACTTGCTTCGTACTGCCTCTCCTCGGTGAATACTAATGGAACTCCAGATTGTTTTAAGTGAAGATCTGAGCAAGACACCTCCTTTCATCTTGTCAAGAGCTGTCATTTCCGACGGAGGTTTTTGGAGTTTCCTTTCTAACAGATTCAATGCAAGCTCCTCTCTACACAGAGCCGTATACGTATTACCAGAACTGGGCAGCGGCAAAGCAGTCCTCGTGGAAAAGAAATCATCCTTGGCCTCCTGCTCCCAGCGCGGTCACTGTCAACAGAGAATTCTCCTGCAGGAGGACAGAAGGAAGGAGGAAGGAACCGGGCAGGGAGGCAGTTCAGAGGGCATCTCTTAGAAGGTGGTGGAAGCCGGGGTTCTCTTTCCTTTGCAAGGCTGTTTTGATCATTTTAAATGTCATTTCCATTATTTTCATAGCCATGAGGCCTTTAAGGTTTAGAAGAATGGATTCATGACCGTTTGAACTGCTTCTTTAATTCCCATTCTTTTCCTTGTTCCATGCCTATTGTGCATACAAATGCTAGACATACACAGCTGCTATACAAAAAAAATAATTTTTTTTCTTTTTTTCTTTTTTTTTTGAAAATCATGACTCTGCCCTAGTCAAAAATCTCCAGTGGCTCTGGTGGCTTCTCAGGTAAACTTCTTGGACTAACTCTCTAATGCCCTTTCTCTGCCGCCTCCCCCCGCCCAATGCCACTACCATCCCACACATTGCTTCTGCCTGCCTTTACCTTGCCCAGCCACAGAAGCTGAAGGAATGTTCGGTCTGGCATGGTTCCTAGACCAATGAGAGACAGACCTGCAGTTTGCAGATTTGCTGTTCCACCCGTGAGCCCAGTCTGGGTTCATCCTTTGCCCCAATCCAGATGGCCTGGCATTTCACCAAACTAGCGCCATCCCACCCCAACCCCAAGCAGAAACACTCAATTTCATTGCCCTCCAACCTGGGGCGGTTTGGTAGACCACAGCCTAAAGTAAATATAAAGTTTTCTGATTGATAGAGAGTGTCGAGCTCAAAACCCTCTAGATTTAGGGGAAGTGATGGAGTGCAGTATTATGAACTAGGAATGAATGGTTCAATTCCTAGTGCTCAAACCTTATCTTGGGCTGGTTATTTGACCCAATTCTTGTTTCCTTGTCTATACAGGCAGATCAGAGTACCTGCTTCGTAAGTTTGTGATGATGAACTGAGGTTCCAGATATCAAGTATTAACGTGGAGAGAGGCACACGGTTCAGCGAACGTTAGCTGCTGTTACTCTGTGTCTCCATGGGTGTTGACGGTGTCAGCCACACATGCAGGAGGCAAGGCTTGGGACAGGCATAGATAGATGACTCATTGCAATCTGATAGCAAAAATCCAGCAAAGCCCACAAAACACCATGTTTTCTTTGCTGACCTCCCACCGCGCAGGAAGTACTGTTTTAGGGAACGGCACTGCCTCTCAGGTGTCCTTCCGGCCTGCCGGACAGACGGCATTGATCTGTCCAAGCAGGAGACACATTCGCCTTGCTCACTGGTGATGGTGGGGAGGGAGGTGTGACATCTGCCGAGGCCCAGCTCTCCAGGGACGAGCCAGCTGTCCCTGCAGCAGAGGCAATGTTCTGCTGTAATGGCCCACAGCATTACAGCTCCCAGAGGCCTCTGACAGGGGAGCCGGCCAGGGCTGAGTGAGCCGGGAACACTCAAGGGAAGGGCTGGGTGGCTCCTAGCCCAAGTGGCCCATCTGTGAGGCTGGCCAGAGGGCAGGAGGCAGGCTTCATGCACTCGGTTCCCAGGAAGGCACTATCCAGGCTTTAAGAAAAAAAAAACAAACCTCCAAACCCGACCAAAAAAAAAAAAAAAAACCCCCAAACCCACAGACAGATGCAAACTTAAATTCTGGGTGTAGGATGGGCAGGAGCGTGGGGGGCACATTTCTTGGGATGGCTCTGCTGTTATACTCAGCTGTGAGGGGCCAGTCCTGGGTTCCATCAAAGACACAGTGTGAGAACCAGTTGCTCTGCAAAAATCCCGTGCCTCTCTAGACCCCAGAAGTTTGTGCTTTTGTTCAGGGTTGAAAGCCCCCTTCCAGCTCTCGTCTCTGGAGGACTCTGATGCTTTCCTTCCTGTCTTCACTGACCCTTCCTGCCCCTTCCCTTCTCAACCTTCTAGTCCAAGTCATAGATCAGGGGCTGCCCCCGATTAACTGGTAATTTGATATTTCTTTAAATATGCACTTTCCCCCCTCCCCCCATGTGTTGTATCTTTTTGTCTAATTTTTTCAAATAATGTGGGAATGTGTTTTCATTAAGATAAAAATGATACAGAAGGTAAATGTAGCAGAACAGGAGAGTTGCCTGCCCTCATCCCCACACCCATACTCCCTCCTCCAGAGACAGCCTGATCACCGGAAGCCAGAAGTAACTACTGTCTCCATCCGTCTACTTCTGGATGTCTGTACCCATGCACGTGGGGTTGTTGTGGGTTTTTTTTTTTTTTTTTACTTTAATTTAGCTTTTATTTTTACTGAAGTTTTGGCTACAAACAGTTCAGCAAATCAGCTGTTCCTCTAGGCTCATGACGAGAAACTGAAGTCCCTCCCTGTTGCTACCCCTACGTTTCCCTCTTTCCGGAAATTATCCATCTCTTGTCCCTTAGCTGATTCTTTGAGTACGTACCCCCATGTTGCTAACGACATTTCTTATATGACTACTTATCATCCTTTTTGTTTCAGGCATAATCTCTTGACTCTCTGGATGGAAAATGGTCTTTCCTGTCCCTCCCCCACTGCACCCTCTCAGGAATGGTCTGTGTTTACTATATGATAAGTGTTATAAACCATGTGGTATACTGGGCCTACTTTTCCTCCTCTAACATGCTGTTCCCTGGAGTTAATCATTGTCTTGCTTGTTTATTTTTCCCTATTACTGTCAATAATTCAGCCTCAAATAGTTCCTCAGTTGCATACACATCCTCTCAGTGTGTTCAGCCATGTTCATGAGTTAGTCTGTTTCATTTTCTTGAAATCTTTCTGGACCTTCCGACTGGGCTCCAGTCTGGACTGGTCAGTCTCCAGACCTGTTGCACAGACAGCACCTTGAACTTTTCTTTCCCCATCATCCTGGATAGGCTCTTTCTCTCTTCCATAGGATCTCATATGATCCTGTGTTTTTAAACTCTGTGTCATTTTCTTCTTTGCTTTATCCCTTGTTCTGGGGGTTCACATGCCTCAGTTGCTTCTTAAAAGATGACACATAGAATCAAGCCATTGACCGATTGATTGACTCATTCATTCATTCATTCAATGTCCTCGAACACTTATTAAGAATTTTAGGAAGAGAGGTGCCTAGGTGACTCGGTTAAGCATCTGACTTTTTATTTTGGCTCAGGTCATGATCTCAGGGTCGTGAGATCAAGCCCAATTTTGGGCTTCGTGCTGGGCATGGAGCCTGGTTAAGATTCTCTCTTTCTCCCTCCTCCCCTGCTCACATCATCTTTCTCTTAAAAAAAAAAAAAAAAAGAATTCCAGAAAGAAAACTTTTTTTTAACAGGTTGGGCACTATTCTGGGTGTTTGAGACTCATCAATGAAAAAAAATCTAAGTTCCCTGCCTTTGATAAACTTTTTTTCTGCCGGAGAACATCTAACGACAAAAATAAGCAAAATAAGTAAATTACATGGGACTTTTAAAAGTGGGAAGTGCCAAGGAGAAAGAAAAAGAAAAATAAGGGGATCAGATAGTCCTGCTCCTAACATCTGTGGAGGCCAAAGCAAGAGTTCAGGTGAGGACCATTTTAATTGGCAACACAATTGACTTATGTTACCACTGACCCTACATATATATAAATTTAAAAGCAATATGAACCATTTCATATTGTAAAATATTCTTCAGCTGTCACAGACAATTGCTGTGGGTATCTCTTGAATTTGTGAGTACCTTGGAATCACAAATTAGAATTCAGAGAAAAGTAAGAAAATGAATGTACAGCACCACTAGAAAATGTTTCTTTCTTATGTAAGAATCTATTGCATTCATGCTATCTGGGAGGAAGGATTTGACAAGTTAATTAATTTGTCTCTTATTTAAGTGTTTCTGCCCCTCAAATCCTCCCTACACTCCAAAGCAGTGTCTCTCTTTGATGTTGGTAGTGGCCCAATCCACAAATCTTCATGCACTTGGTTTCCTTTTATGTCAAGGACATAGGGAAAAAGATGGAAAAGTGTGTTTTCCTGGAGCCTGGATGGTGTTAGCCATGGAAGTGGATGTTTACAGTTATGGATATTGATAGGTCAGCTTGGAGGGCCAGATTCCAACTGATGTGTGTGCGTGCAGGCATGTGTGTGCTTGTAATATACTGGGCCCTATGTGACCTGGACCCTGGGCCCAGGTCAAAGGCCCTCCTGCCTCGATCTCAGCGGGCTCCTGGGATGGGAGTGCAAGGACAGTTAGAGAAAGTTAGGGTAGCATTGTTGAGAAGACTTAAGGGAGGTGGGACAGTTAACCTTGATGTTATTTTTGGGAAGAAGTTTTCCTATAGAGGGAAACCTAGTATAAAGGTCTTAAAGCATGTTTATAAGCATCATTAGTGTAAATTTGCATTTAACTGATAGTTTGGGTGTAGAATTTAGGATGGGAATATCTTTTAAAGAGTTTTAAAGAAATTGCTTCATTGCATCTACCTTCTGTTATGCCTGTTGGAAGACTGATGTCATTCTGATTCTTGACCCTTTGTGAATGCCTTATTTTTTCTCTAAGGAAGTTTGTGAGGTCTTTTTCTTTCTTTCTCAACCATACTCTTGGTATGGATCTATTTTCATCTACTGTGATATATACTCAGTGAGCACTCATTTATTATTTATTCCGTAATTCATTCCACAAATATTTGAGTACTCACCCTGAACCACACAGTACTCTATATTCTGGCAATGCAACAGAGCATAAAACAGAGACAATGTGCAGCCCTTGTTGAGCTTACATTCTAGTAAGAGGGAAAGACCATAAACAAAATAAGTAAAACAGGTAGTGTGTTACATGATCATAACTGCTATGGAGAGACATAAAGTGGGGAGGAAGGACAAGGAATTCTGGTGGGTGGAGGTTTGGGATGGTTGTCGTTTTAGCTAAGTGGATCAAGGAGTGCCCCACCAAGGTGACCTTTGAGTTAAGTCCCAGAAAAGCTAAGGGAACAAGCAGTGCTTAAGTGCCTGGAAGAAGAGCACGTCGGGCACAGATGTAATTGCCATCGAGACAGAATGGGCTGTGATCCATCTGGGCTGTTGTAGTGGGGCACCTCCTGTTTCATTGCCTTCTTAATTCTTCTTCAGGCTGGCCATGTTGGTGTTGGCTCTTCTAGCTCCCCCTGTGGTGGTTAGATGCTTGGCTGTCCGTTTGATGGGAGTCAAGGAGGGAAAGAGCGGTGGGGGTTAGCTCTTAGGATCGTGGAAACTGTCAGGAAATCTCTCTGTTTTCTGTATGGTAGTTGCCTGTGGTATGTTTTCTAGGGAATAACTTTCCCATTTGTGGGGAATGGACAAACCCAGGGATACTAAGGGTACAAAAGAGATTCTGCTTTTTGGACATACTTCCAGCCAGTCCTTCTCTTTCTGAGCACCCTTCACCGTTCACTTCCCAAAATACACCGTGTTGCCAATTTCTTTTTTTTTTTTTAATTTTATTTATTTATTTGTTAGAGAGAGAGAGAGAGCAAGCACAGGCAGACAGTGTGGCAGGCAGAGGCAGAGGGAATAACAGGCTCCCTGCCCAGCAAGGAGCCCGATGCGGGACTCGATCCCAGGATGCTGGGATCATGACCCAAGCCGAAGGCAGCCGCTTAACCAACTGAGCCACCCAGGCGTCCCGCGTGTTGCCAATTTCTGAGTCTTTCAAGTGTTCTGCAATGTACATGGACCTGCTCCTTGGTCTTCCTCACACGGGCTTGGGATCCAGTGTTCTCCTGCTGCTGAGCCTGCTCCTGCCTGCCCATCTACTACGCTGCTTTCACAATTTTGTTATTGTACTTTCCTCTCCAGTACTCTTTGTCCTCATGGGTTTATTCCAAATGCTAACATACAATAAATTGGGAATCTGGAAGAGAGCAGAGCCAAATGTGTATGTTAAATCATCTGCCTTGAACTGAAACCCCAAATGATAGTCTTTAAAGTTTTTCAGTGTTTATTTGGTGCAGATGTGAAGAAATTGAATTTTCTTTATTGAAATTGTATACTTTTTCTTAAAGCTCAAAATAACATAACTTCACCTTTTCCCCCCCCTTTTTGCATTTTATGGTTTTATCATCATTCCTATCACAACTCCTCAGTCATTTACAATGGAAGTAATTTACGTGGTTAGAGTTACAAATCATGTTAACATATACTAGTTTCCCATTTTCATTCATTTACAAATCTGCAAACTGTTTCTAATTTTTGTGTATCATCCAAGTGTTTATTTTGAAAAAATATCAGACCTATAGAAAAGTTGTAATAATAAACTTTGGTATATCCTACACTTGAATCGATCAATTGTTAACTGTTTGCCACATGTGTGCGCTCACGTTCTCTCTCGTCCAGGGGCTCTTGGGCTAGCTCTCTTTGCATCTTCCACTACATGCACATACATTTTTATTTCTCAACTGTTTGAAAGTTGCAGACAACAGGATGTTTTTATCTCCAGCCTGTCAGTGTGATTCTTTCAAGAATGACTGTTTTCCTATACAACCATAGCACTGTTCTCATGCCTAAGAGATTTAATATTAATACAGTAATACTATTTAATGTATAGCCCATTTTCAGCTCATCCTAGTGGATCCCAACGTTTCCTGTAAGGGTGTTCATCCCCTCCTGCAATCCTAAATCCAGGCAAGGATCAGATACTGCACTTGATGACCGTTTACCTTTAGCCTTTTTACATCTAAAACACTCCCAGAGCCTTGTGTGTGTGTGTGTTGTGCATGTGTGTATGTGTGTATATTTAATGATATTAACATTTCAAAGAAACCAGGCAAGCTTTTTGGTCGCATGTCTCATAATCTGGATTTGTATGGTTATATCTTCACAATTAGATTTGGATTCAATACATTTATCTCTATATATTTAGCAAGGATAACACACAGTCAATGCTGTGTACTTCTCATGCATCCCATAAGGAGGCAGATAACATCAGATTGTTCCATTACTGGTGATGCTAAATTTAGTCACTTGGATAAGATGGTGTATTCCAGATCTCTCTATTTTAATAGCTCATTATCTCGATACTTAAGAAGTAAACTATAAATACTAGCAGAAGTAATAGATGTAAATATACTGTTCCCTGACAGACTCTAACCCAACAGTTTTAGCATCCATTTATGAATCTTGCCTGAAGCAATTATATCGATGACGGCAAAATGGTGATTTTTCTAATTCTCATTCTTTAGCCTTTATTAGATGGCATTCTCCCATAAAAAACCTTCTCTTTCCACTCTCTTCCCCTCTTCTCTGGCTCACTAAGTATCACTATATATGGATTTTTAAATTCAACGTATTATAGCCCATTACCTTCACTAGTAATTTTGAGGCTCAAATTATCTGACATTTTTCTAATCAGAGCCCTTTCAAGCCAGTTCCTACGTCCTTTGGAGGTACCCTCTTCAATCTTTGAGTGTCCCTTGCTTCCTAGCACAGAAAATATTCTCAGCTTCCTTTGTAGTTTCTCTGCCTCACATCTATAATCAGTCATTTCTTTAAGGAGCCCTAGTTTCTTTTAGTGAGGACTTACATTTAGAAGCCAAACACTGGGCATTAAGTTTCATTATATGCCCCCTTTTGTGTATGAAAAGAGAAGTAGAATATTCCATGTGTGTTTGTATGCATTTGCTTATTTTGCAGAAAGAAACTCAATAGAGATAAATCAGAAACAAATGGGAATGGTCACTTTTGGGAAGTGGGTGGGAATGACGTGGAGAAGCAGGCATGGAGACGCAGCTTTTCCAAGGGTATCATTTCATGCGCTGGGTGTCATTTTCCCTTCAGTGGACAGAGTTAGGAAACATCACAAAACTGTGAGTTTATATCGATGCCTCCAGTTCAAACCCAACCCCGCCCACCTTCACTCATTCCGCATTGACCGTCCCTTCTCCACAGTGAGAACCCCGTTCCCCCAAACCTCACTATATGCATTCACTTACCCACGTACTAGATGCAATAAAGAGCTTCAGAATTACTACACCAACACCACCTCTCCACAAACATGTGGAATAAAGTTGAAGATATTTTGCTTTTTTCAAAAGATCTCGGAATATGGGCCATAGTGTGTATGTAACCAGAACCCTGTGTTCTGTTTTAAAAATTCTCTTTCTTTGTGTGGTCATGTGCCCACTATACATGATCCAAATTTTTATAGCTAGGCATTTAGGTTACTTCCAATATTTTGCTGGGTTCATTTATCTCTGTTTGCATTCTCTTTGAAGATTTGCTTTTTCATCCTTTATTGATGTAATTTTACTTTTGAATATGCAGAAGGGTTACATGGGTCAATAGTCAAAACCATGTAAAGGTTATATTTGGAGAAGTTTCTCTCTCATCCCCATCTTTTCCTCCCTACACTCACCCACTAAGGCAATGATTTTTCTGTTTTTAATTCATCTTTCCTGCGTTTCTTTTTCAAAAGTATGCTTTTCCCTTTTCTTTTTTTTTTTTACAAAAATAGTATTCTAATGTATCTATATCTATGAATAATACCTTTCTACATAATATATAAAACAAGTAAAAATATATAATTTTGCACTTTTTTTAAAGTCAATTTTTTAATTAAAAATTTAACAGTTTATCCTGGAAATCACTCCATGTTGGTTAACAGAGATTTTCCAATTTCTTTCTTATTGCTATACAGTGCTACACTGTCAGAGGATAAATTGTCGCTTACTTAGCCTGCCTTTTATGGACAGGCATGTAGGTTCCTTCCATATTTTGCTAGTACAAATAGGGTTTCCACGAGTGGCCGTGTGCATACATGGAAGTGTATCTTCTGTTCCTTTTGCTCTTTCTTCTCATCTTGCATATATGATATCTTTTGTACTGGTCCCACGCTTCTTGAATATTCTATTTTATTTATTTATTTTAAAATCCCTTGTCTTTCAATTTGGGAATTTTTTGGTGAGATGTATTCAAGTTCACGGACCCTTTCTCTCAGCCTCATCTAGTCTACTGATGAGCCCATCAAGGCCATTCTTCATTTCTGTTAGTATATTTTTGGTTTCTAGCATTTTCTTTTGGTTCTTTTTTAGTGTTTGTGTCTCTCTTACACTGCCAATTTGTTTTTGCACTGGTTCCCTTTTTCACTTTGAGCTCTTAGCATATTAATCATCATTATTTCATGTTCCTGTCTTGATAATTCTGAAATCTGTCATATTTCAGTCTGGTTCTGACGCTTGCTCTCTCTCTTCACACTGTGTGTTTTACCTTTTAGTGTGTTTTGTCATTTTTTTTGAACACTGGACATGCTGTATTGAGTAAAATTAACTGATACAGACCATTAATGTGAGGTTTTATGTTTATCTGGCTAGGAGTTAGGCTGTGTTTACTGTTTGCAATAACTATTTATATAGATGTCAGACCCTAAAATTGCCTTATTTTTATGTCCTCTGCTGTATTTGGATTTCCTTGGAACTTCTTTTTAAATAAGTGTGAAACTTTCAGTTCCTTCCATTGCATTTCCCTGATATGATACTGCAGCCCTCTTGATGTGGTGAGGTAGGGGTGGGAGGCATTCTTTAGTCCTGTGATCAGGTCTCGGTCTTCTGTGAGGCTATGCCCAAGGCTGGGAGCTACACAAGCGCTCTCAGTTTCTCCCCACCCTAACACCCTTGAGGTGAGACCGGAAGACCATAGGAGGTTGGAGTTGGGTACTTCCTTTCTTCCATGTCCATGAGGCTCTGGAAAAATACTTTTCTTTGGGGGCAGGCCTTTGTTAAGGAAAAGAGAAAGCTCTGGGTATGTTTCAAAAATGGTTAAATGTCCCCTCCCTCTTCTGGAAATACAGGAGGATTTTTTTAAAAAGTCTTTTAACCTCAGAAACTATGAGGATCCTAGAGGTAAAACTCATGAAAGTGAAAGCCCCCTTATGGATGGTCCCCAAGATATTTTTCTTGGCTAATACACATTTAGTCCTTAGCAATTAGTCAGTGACCTCCATTTCCCTATTGATTTCCTACCAGTTGGTGGCTCAAGCAGTGGTTTCTGCTCTCAGTAGGCTGTGGTCCTCCATATTTTCCTGTTCAATTCTCAGGGCAGTGGTTTCTCTTTGACCTCAATTCTCTGATGGACCTAAGTACAGCTGTTGATTTTCAGTTGGCTCAGCTCTTTTTTCTTTTTTTCCTTGTTGTAAAGATGAAAAGTGACGACTTCCAAGCTTTTTACAAGTTGTACTGGGAACCAGAAGTTCATATAAATTCTGGAGAGGTGCCTTTTTCCTCCCCAGTTTTATTGAGCTCCAATTGATATGTAACATTATATTAGTTCACAGTGTGCAGCATAATGATTTGATACATGCATATATTGCAAAATGATGGCCATAATAAGTTTAGTTAATATCCACTACCACACATGGTATAGCTTAAGGTATGTCTTTTTTTTTTTTTTTAAAGATTTACTTATTCTTAGAGAGAGAGAAAGAGAGAGATCATGAGCAGGGGGAGGGGGAGAGAGAGAAGGAGAGAATCCTTAAGCTGAGTCCATGCTGGGCACAGAGCCTAATGTGGGGATTGATCCTAGGACCCTGAGATCATGACCTGAGCCAAAATCAAGAGTTGGGTGCTTAACCCCCTGAGCCACCCAGGAACCCTTTAAGGTATGTTTAAGGATAAAATGCTAGAAGTGGTTATGATAGATTCATAGGGTTAAGATATCTGCGATTTTGTTTGATGTTACCAGATCTCCCCCCCGGGGTGATATTATTTTGTGCTTCCACCAGCAATATGTGAGATTATTGGTTTTCCAACAACCTTGCTAATGGAATGTTGTCAAGCTTTTGAATTCTTGGCAATCCAATGGTGAGGAATGGTGTCTCGATACAGTTTTATTTTGTTTCTCTTATTACGAATGAGCATTTTGTCATGTTTAAAGGACATTTATATATCGTGTGGGCTGTCTGTTCATGACTTTTGCTCCATCTCCCGCTGTTCAAAAAACAGAGCTTTGGTGTTTTTCCATCAAAATTAAATACTCTATGTATTAGGGAGATTAGTTCTCTATACATGATGTATTATGCAATTGTTTTTACTAGTTTGTGATTTGTTGCTTTTTAAAAAAATTTTGATGCAAAATTTACTTTTGAACCTCCTATGGATGGAGTGATATGGTATGTACTTTTTCTGTCTGGACCTTTGGCTCCAAATTTATTCTCAGAGATGACTGCTTTAGCTATGTATTGTGACTGTAATATATTCCTTTTTTATGCATATACTGCCCTTTATTTAGGCATTCTACAGTTGATAAATGTTTGTGCTGCTTCCAGTTTCAGTCGATTGTAAGTAAAGCTGAGATGAATATGCTTGTTCATGTCAGTGTGCTCACACGTGCATACATTTCTGCTGGGTACATCTGTATTAGGAGCCCAATTGCTAGGTCATGGTCTGCGCAAATATTCAAGCTCAGTTGACATCGCTTACATCATTTTTCAAAGTAGTTGTACCAATTTACACACCCACCTTCAGTGTACGTGATTTTAATTTACTCCCCAGTCTCTCCAACATTTTGTCCTGTTCATTTTTAAATTGTACTCATTCCGAAGCATTTATGTAGGCGGCTCATTGCTGCTGAGCTCTCTCCATATGCATATTAGTCATTTGGATATCTTTTTTACAAAGCATCTGTTAAATTTTTTGCCTGTTTAAAAAAAAATGGGTTGCCTCTCCCTTTTCTTCTTGATTTAATGTTTTCTTTTGTGATATTTTCCTTTATGCTTTGGTTTTTAATTCTTTGGGTATTTAGGAAGTTTTATTTGTTCTAGAAGTACCTTTATACTAATAACTTTTAATGCCTGCAGTCCTCATGTGAGGAGAAAGAGGTTTGTTTTTGTTTTTTTTTTAAGATTTTGTTTATTTATTTGACAGACAGAGACCACAAGAGACAGGCGGGGAGAGAGGAGAAAGCAGGCTCCCCGCAGAGCAGAGAGCCAGATGCGGGGCTTGATCCCAGGACCCTGGGATCATGACTTGAGCCAAAGGCAGAGGCTTTAACCCACTGAGTCACCCAGGTGCCCCAGGAGAAAGAGTTTTAAGACTTAAGTGATATCCTCTGCCTCCCACTTCACTGTCTATGTGTCAGTCAGTGAGTTTGTTCTGTTTCTCCAGTTTTCTTCTATTCTACCCTCTTACTTGTCTTATATCCACTTTGTCAGGACCTTTGGACATGCACATACTGTTCTTCCACTCTTGTCTTCACTCTCGTTTTAACCTTTGGTCTTCACTTAAATATGTTCCATGTTCACCATGAGTCCTTCCCCTGAGAGTCTTCAGTCATCTGCGTGCTGGATGAAGGTTGTCCTTGACCGCCTTTCCCACGAGGCTGAGGAGTACAATATTCTTGTTTTGTGAGGGTTAACATAGTTTTTCTCGTGCTATGAATTGCATGCATCTCAGACTCGATTGCTATCAGTCAGTTTTCCCAGATACGTGTTCTTAGACATTATTCATCTCCATTTTCTCCTGCCTGTTCTTCTAGTTGTCTATTTATAGATGCTTGACTGTTGCCATCGCTCCCCTGATCTTGAGTGCCCTCTCCCTCCTACTCTCCCAACTTTTTTAAGTTTTAATTTTTTTTGATACTCATATTTCCGTTCAGAGAGTTTCTTTTTACTTGTTCTAATTCACCAATACTTTCCTTGCTTGTGTTCATTCTGCCATCAAGCTCATCTAATGAGTTAATTTTTGTATTGTATTTTGGTTTCTAGCATTTTTATTTCATTCTATCTTATAGCTTTCATGTTTCTACTGAAATCTTGAACATCTATCTTATCTGTCTTACAAGCTAGATTTGTTAACATTTTTATCGGCATTAAAGTCCCTGTCTGTCCTCTGAGTCATCTCTTTGTCTGCTTCTGTGACTACTATTTACTCTCTTGACCTTGGATGTCATTTTCATTCTTTCTTTTTTATTTTTTGAGTGTTTAAAAAAATTTTTTCCAGACATTTCTTATGAAAGGAAAGTAGGGACTGACAGAAATAATATTCTGCCTTCAGGGAGGGGCACATGCTTCCTTATGTTAGAACACTACATCTACAGTTGAGCTGGGACTGGTCTTTGTTGTGATTTTAGATTGGTTCAATTTATCACTGACTTCAGGTATTTTAAGGATGAAATCAGGACATTTCCATCACTTTTGCCTGAGCTCTGAGAACTAATATAAACTTTCCGAACTGTGCAAGATCTCTCCTTGATTTACAACCCAACTTCCTGTCTTCTGGGTGTCCTAGTTCTCTTTGCTCATGAGCCTAGATTCCTTCTTTCCAAACTTGGGGAAATCTTTTTCAGTCCTGTTGCCCCACCCTTGGACCTCCTTACCGTAGCATCCCTACCCTCTGTGAAGTCCTGGGATAGATACAGGGATTTCTTTCAGGCTTACTGCCTCTTGCTGTATCTTTGGGTAGTAGTTAAAAGCCTTGTGTGCCTTGTGGTCATTTGTGGCTTTTCTTTTCCATCCCAATCTCCCTCAAGTTATAGTCTGGAGTACCTAAGATCCTGGTTCTTTCAGCTCTTCTCCTTGCCTTCAGCCTGAGAGCTTAAGGTGCTTTTGTTGGGTTTCTCTTTGCTACCCTGTTGTATTTTGCCCTCATGATTTCAAACAGCATATATCTTACATCGGTCCTACTGTCTTACACTGGTTCTACTGTCTCATAGTGGGTCTCTCTTAGCTCTCCTTTGGCACCTTCCTTTTGGCAGACATCCTAAGAGCTTTGTGAAGATCCATGGGATTGGGTGGGGTGGTGCTTGCTCTGTGGCTCTTCAGGATTCCAAAATATTATGCCAGTCCACACATGGCCATAACAAGTTCTCTTTGCCTCTCTCACCTTTTTTTTTTTTTAAAGAGTTATTTATTTATTTATTTATTTAAGAGAGAGAGAGAGAGCGTGTGGGGAGTGGCAGAGGGAGAGTCCTCAAGCAGACTCCCCAATGAGATCAGAGCCTGAGGTAGGACTCAATTTCATGACCCATGAGATCATGACCTGAGCTGAAACCAAGAGTCAGATGCTCAACCGACTAAGTCACCCAGGCACCCCCATAACAAGTTACTTTAACTTTCCTTTAAAGTTCTCCTTACTTGACCATGGTGGATTTTTTCTCCTCCTGTAGGTTCACCAGGGATGTGAATGACAGTGAATCTTTTCTTTCCTATAAAGAACTCCTAATTTAATTTTCTGGAGTTTATTTCATCTGGGTTTCTCTGTGTTTTCTTTCTCTGATCAATCTTTTTAATTTCTGATGGTGATTAGGATGAAAATGATGTTTCTGCAAAATTCTATATCCAAAGTAAAGATGTAATCTAGACTTTCTGTATTTTTTGGTCTCTAGTTTAAAACAAATTGTTTTCAAATGTTTAAGCCAAGAAAGTTTTAGGAGACATTAAAGTGTTTTAAATTCAGATAAAACAGAGCTTCCAGAATGTAGAGTGCACACATCTATTTTTATCTGTATTTAAAATGATCTAAAATCAAATGTTAAATGATTTTAAAGGAATAAAACAAGAATCAACCATCACCCCAACACATAAAATAATAAAACAGAGTTGGAGGTATTCCATGAACTAGAGAAAGATCTTAATAAACTTCTGGAAGATGGAAAGCCAAAGAAAAAAGTCAGGACTGAGAAGTAGTAGAAGGGGGAAGATGAAGCTGAGAAAAGTCACCCAAATGACTACAGTTGGGAAGGGAGTGTGTCTGCCATTCAGTGCTCTTAGGACTGAGATGAAGCAAGCAGCAGGAATGATAGCGGAAGCAGAGTTATGGTGAATATGGGGAATAGTTTCCACCCTTACCTCATCATTCCCCTGCCTTCACCTTGCCCAAAGGGAAACCTATAGCAAGTACTTCATCTCTGGCCAAGAAAAAAATAACAGGGTTCTTTCTGAAGAACTGGAAAGAACTCAAGCAAGTAGTGTAGGTGTTGGTGCTCAAAAGCAAAGCCATCCACAGGTTTTAGTTCAGGTCTCAAAGCTAAGGTTCAGTCACTATCTTTAGGATGAAGGCCACAGGCCCAATATGTCCAGCTAGATGTCTATAATCAGTCTTCCTATTGCCACATCTTAAATATGAATGGGAAACCAAGTGTTCTGCTGCTCTATTCCTGCCTGACAAGCCACTTCAAAATTCAATGTCTTAAAATAATAGTTTATTATTATCTCTCATGGTTCTTTAGGTTGTCTGGGTCCACCTAGTTTCTCATTTGGAGTCTCTCATGTAGTTATAGTCAGATGGCAGTGGGGGCTGGAGTCATCTGAAGCTTCTCCATTGGGTTGGATGCCCAAGATGGCTTTCATACTCACATGCTTGGTACTCTGCTTCTCCTTGGCCTTGCTCTCTCCCTATGGTTTGTCATGGCATGGCAGTCTCAACGCAATCATGGTTATTATATAAAGGCTGGTTTCTAAGAGAGGAAAGTAGAAGGTGCTGAGCCAGTAAAGGGTATACCCAGTACTGTCACCGTGCCCTTCTGCCTTATTCTTTTGGTCAAAACAATCAGGATTTCCCAGATGCAAGGAGGTGAACATATAGACTCCATCTCTTGATGAAGCACATATTACATTGTAGAAAACATGAGGAATAGAAGATATTATTGCAGTCATCTTATTGGGCAAATATAATCTACCACATTAATTATTACAAATGCTTACAAAAAATCTTAAGAAAGATGGACAAAAATAAGTTGACAATTAAAGATCTTGGAGGGAAAAAAAAGATTATTCAAAAAGTAGAAAAGTCTTTAAAAAAAAAAACACAAAACCAAAACTTCACAACTTATTAGTATCTCTCAAAGAAAGTCAAGATACTTTGACTTCCATAAGACCAAAGAATTGGGTGCTATGAGAAAAGAATGATAAGAAAATAGGAAAGAACTTCTGAAATTCAAAAAATGAGTAGCTAAAATGGAGGAGGGGGGGAGGGGGAGGGGGAAGAAGAAGAAAAAGAAGGATTGGTCCAGCCTGTATTTGCTTGTATGCCTTGAAACAAATACACACACAAAAAAAACCTCTATAGAGGTGTGTAGAAATAAAATTTTCTTTAGTTCTTCAAGATGAGTTTGTCTATTCCAGTGAGAGAACAAATTTACATTTTGGCATGTCTGTTAGAAGGTTAGTATGAAAAAACCTGAGTCAAATGGCCCTGTGTTTCCAGTTAAATCAGCTTATGTTTTAAGGGCCTTGATAGCCTAGAGCTCTGAGCAGCTGATGGCTTGGCTGGTCAAGGCCTTATATGATGCTGCCCATGTTCCTTCTATTGCTTCCCCAAATCTGTATCCACGTAAGGTCAGGCTAATATAAATATCAACAGCATACAGCTCTGAGCAGGGAGAAGACACGGGATGGCAGTAGGCAGCCTTTGAGGACTCAATAATGGGGTGAAGGGCAGTCTAACACCTTGACCTTGCCAGCCACAAGGAGGACACCTTTAAGCTGATTATGAAATGTGCACTTTGGGGACATATATTGGAGGCACCAACACATTCTCCTGTCTGACTTTCTTCCTGAATACTACTCAGCTGCTTGTGGAGAGTGTCATGAGTTTCCCAAACCTTCTGTCACAGAGTACCACAGACTTGGTGGTTGAAAACAAGAGAAATTATGCTCACGTTCTGGAGGAACTCAGACTGAAGGGGGAATCCTTCCTTGCCCCTTCCTGTTTCTGGTGGCTGTCACATTCCTTCTCTTGGGGGCCCCATCACTCCGATCTCTGCCTTCATCATCACTTTACCTTCTCCTCCGTCGGTGACTGCTTCTGTAGGTGCCGTATATCCTTCTGCATTTCTATATAAGGACATTTGTCAATGGATTTAGGACCTTACTTGGATAACCCTGGGTGATTTCTGCATGTCAGGATCCTTAGCTTAATAACATTGCAAACACCCTTTTACCAAATAAGATGACATTTGATCTTTTGTTGTATCAGGTAATATTCACAGGTTCTAGGACACTGGACATGGGCCTATCTTTTTGAAGTTACCATTCAACTCATTACAGAGGAGTCCCTCGAAGCCTGGGGACCGATATTCACACCAATTTCTTACACAATTTCTGCGGGCCATGTCCTGCTGTGTTAATTTGACTGTAACTGCCTGAGCTTCCTGCCTGCAAGTCTTGTGCCTACATATCTGAGCTCTTCTTGGAACTGAGAGTATCAGGGAGGGAAACCTACTGAGGGACTTAGATGTCCCAGTGTGGGACAGAAGGGCAAAATTTGGACATCACAAAATGGACAGTCTTCTCCAGAGGACCGTGCCCCCTCCTCACTGTGCCAGGACAAAATCGCTCAAGTTTGGCTCCCAAGGCACTCCTTAGCAGGCTGAATCTGAGATGAGAATTACTCCACTTAGCAAAGAGGATTAATGTTTCATAACAAAAGATAATATATTCAATTGTATGCAAAAGAGGTGGTAGTAATGGGATGTATAAAGCACACTTATTTTTGTCTATTGTATCATATATTTAATTCCTATAAAAACACCAGTAGTTCTATTGAGTACCTTTCGGAGAACTTGACCACTTCCAGAATGAATTGGATTGTGTTAATTAAATACTCTTGACTTTGATGAAACCGAAACCTGATAGGCTTTCAAGGAAATGAGGCTTAGCAAGCTTTAGTGAATTTTAATAGATAGTGGATAGGATTAAATAGAAGATCAGGCAGCTCTGGTTCTCTTCAACTGGAATGGCGAAAAGGCACCAGTCACTCCTGCCCGTCTGGCAGAGAGGTTTACCTTTTAAAGGCTCATATGGCTAAGCAGAGAGTCTGTTGATGGCACCCCAAGAGTTCTGTCTACGACCCTAGCCAAGAAAGATTTGGTTCTCCTGCATTTAGTACTGATAACAATATTACAGATGAAAGAATCAGATTTTTAATTATCTTAACAGGACGGCCATGAGGTTAACAAAGTGAGATGAAAATGAACAGGGAAAATCATAATGTCTTTAATTCAAAAAAGTTAATTGCACAACTGTAGGGCTGGAGATACGTGGCTTTGCAATAAGTCATGTGAAAACAGGAGATTCAGAATCGTCACAATAGTAAATTCAGCCAAGAAGAATGGAATTGCCTAAAATATTGATGTTGTCTTGGGTCGTATTAATATGAGAATTTGTGTCCAGAGTCTGGTCCAGTCGTTGATAAAACCACATTGGGGGGATCTTACTTATTGGGTCTACACATTTCAGGATGATCACAGACAACTAGAAAACACCTCAGTTAGAGTGACCACCATAAAGAGGGGCCTGAAAACCATGACACATTAGGAATAGTTTAAAAACTGCAGTATTTTTTCCTGGAAGAGAGCAGAGGTAGCTTAGGAAGGATATAATACTTATTTTAAAATACCTAAAGAAGTGCCAGGAGGAGTAAGAATTAAATATATTCTCTCCTACTCCAGAGATTAGATGTAAGAAATTATAATGCATTCCTCAGATCTTCTTTTGATGCAGATTAGAGAAGCCAGCTTGAATTAGTTGAGGCAAAAGGGGGAATTTATTGTCTCACATAATGAAGGCATCCAGACTGAATCTAGTTCCTTGAACCCTTAAAGGAATTTCTCACTCCGTTTATCCTTTCTACTTCTTTCTGCATCATCTTCATTCTTTCCAATCACAGAAAGCTTTTTATGTGAGGACATGGCCACCAGCAGTTTCTAGCCTCTCATCACTCAAGGTTTCAGACCATAGAGAATGGAAGCTCTCCCACCTTTTTGTGTGTGAGGGAGAGGAGGGTTGGAGGGGATTCCAAGGAAGAGCTCTGACTGGTCTACTTAGATCATGTGTCCACCTCCAGAGGCCTCTCCCTGATCAGGAAGCTGCCACAGTGGCTTAGCTAGACCCAGAGGTCACTCTCTGTGGCCTCATATAAGAAGATGGAATCCCCCATTCGAGTCCCAGATCCCTGGTGTGGAAGGAGGCAGATGCAGTTGACCAGAAGAAAGAAGGGAGGAGTTCAGGGAGACAAAGCCGTAATTCTCCACTACACAGAGCAACTGGTCAGTGTAAGATGGAAGGAAGATCATTTTAGGAGTCAGAAGTTTTTGGGTACTTAGCCCAAGGTAGCCAGTAATGTAGCCACTTACAAACCTACAAAGGAGCACAGCAAACAGAGCCATAGGGACCACAACGAAAGGGTGCTCTACCATACATTGTCCGTTGATCTGCTTCTTTGACCACAGTGATCATTCTTGAACCTCACATTTCATGTCTCCCAGTTACAACCCCAAGCTTCTAGATTGTGATTCTGCCTCACTGCTCTGATAACATTCACAAATAACCTTTAATAGCTTTTCAGGTGAGACCTGGTCACCCTGTCCTCACCTCTCCTTAAACTCCTTACCATCCCAGTGACCCTTGCAGCTTGGTGAGTGGGGCCATGTTGTTTCTCCACATGAATGTTCTGGTCAGTGCTCAGCTGAAGGCGGGAAGGGGACTGTCTTCAGGTCTCTGGAGGGCTCTCTCTGCTCCCTGGTACTTTGCCTTTGAATGCTTAGCTGCCTTGACCTCCTCAGACTTTAAGCTCTGTCTCCTCAGTTCAGGAGGCTGGGGGCTTATGGGTCTCCCTTACTGTGCTGAAGCCCAACATCTCTCTTCAAGCTGGAGGTAGATGTTCCCCCAATCCTAGGTTCATCTTGTTGTTTATCATCTCTCAGGGATCACGGTCCTTCCTTGTCTGCTGTCTTGAGAACTGTTGTTTCCTAAGTTTGGTTGCTTTTAAAGTTTGTTTCAGGTAGGAGGGAAAATCCAATCCTGTTACTTCATCTAAGTTAGAAGTAAAATTCCATAACCAAAGGTTTTCCATGTTTAAAAATATTGTTGAAATGTGGTGTGTTTTTCTCAGTCTTATTCACTCCTTGGTCTCTTGAGCTCTCTATTAAAAGTCAGAGAAAATTAGAATTTGTTCTGCCTTTCATTATCAGTCAGGAGAAGCCATGGGATCATATTTTTTCCACATAGAAGAAAGTTTCCTTTCAAGGGATGCTTCTTTATCTTTTCCTTAGTCCTGCTTCTTATTCTAGATCAGTCTTTCTCAATGAACAGTGTTTACATATATTCATTATGTGCTTTAATCATGACAGCTCTAGCTCAGAGGATAAACTACAAATTGTTTTCTTAAAAAAGCCTAGAGTTACAAAAAATGTCAGTTTTTATCAGAATAAAAATAAAATGTGTAATAGAGGCTCAAACATTGGTGAAATGGTCATTATTTACCAAGAAAATTGTAATTGTGAGGACCAGTGTTTCTCTAATGGTAGAGAAAAAGTGACACCAGCAACAGGAGAGAGCATAGCAGGAAAAATGTTCATTCTTTCCTTCCTCCCTTCCTCCAAAGGTACTTGAACAGAGCTGGGTTAAAACCCTTCAATATGACCAATACTTGACTGTGCAAGATAATCGTATTAAATATTGACAATGCATTGTTAATTACTTACCTTAAAATAGCAATAATTTCTTAAAAGCATCTAATAAATTTTTCAACTTTTATATTTTCAATAATTTGAACTCTTCTTCGAATCAGGGGCCCCCTTTCCTATGTAGATAAGAATCATTTGTAATTAGCACATCAATTATTTGTATGTAAATGAGTACTTCTAAAGTAACAGTGGATGGTTCATTAACTTAAACGGTCTCCTCATAAATTTGTTCGAACCTCTCTGTTACTTTTTTTTTGTAGCACTTACAAAAGTAAATTTCAGCCTAGGCCACTGATGAATTATCATAAATTCTAAGTGAGTAAGGTCCAAATTAATGAGGCTTTACCATAAATTCATCCAGGGCCATAGTAGGCTGACTGTCCCAAGAGACAGCAGATGTGCGGTTGACAGGAGGGCCCCTGAGAGATTGTATTTATTGAGGGCTTACACGTGCCAGGCACTTAGCTAAGTGCTTTACATGCATGATCTCATTTAATGCTCCCAACAATACGGTGATTTAGGTGATGCTACCCATTTCAGATGATAACACAAAGGCTCAATATGGTTTAGTAACCCAACCAAGACACACTTGTAAGAAGTAGCCAAACAGGGGTTTAAGCTCAGAAGTGCCTACTGGCAAAGCTCCTGGACTTTACCACGGGATCCATGGGAAGTGTACGGGGCTTCCAGGGCTGCCCCGGAATGTTTGCTTCTCTGCAAACATTGGCAATACTTACTGCTCTTTCTACCTGCCACTTCTCGGCAGCCCTCCCAGTCTCCCCATTCATCCCTTGGCCTTTTGGGTCTTGGCCTCTTGGGGCTCATTCAAGCCCATTCGCCCAAATGGAGAGTCTAAATCAGTTGGGGTTATTGACTGTCGAAGGCCATGGGAAGTGTTGTGTCTTTTGTGAAAATGACAGTTAAGTTTCTAAATAACAGCAATGGAGGATATTGGAGACGGTTTGAAAAGGGGATTTGTTGGCTGATTTATAACCAACTTTTGAAATGAAATTTAATAAATCTAGGAAGATATATGAGCCTTCCAGGGCTTATTATATGAATTGTTTGTAACTGATTTTTTTTCCCAGAGAGTCTCATGTGAATTTCTTTTATATATTTTATGTATTCTTGGAAAATGAACTCTAGAAATCAGAGTTCCTGTCTAGCCTCCTTTGTCTCCTGTTTCTGGGCAAATACTCATCATTTCATGTTAGGCAGGATTCCCTCTTGAAGAAGAGGGATGTGATGGCGCTCAGGATTCCTAAATCTAGCCTGCCAGCCCTTCCTTTCTTGACTTGTGACTCTGGACATGTCACATCCTTCTTTGAAATGTAACCATGATCTGCCATTCTCTCCTCCATCCCACCTACTTCCAAACCTTATCAACACACTTCAGAAGCAGACAGGGTCAACCTCTGGCTCTGCATGGACAATAACCTCTCCCAGAATTTGTCTTCAGCTGTTTTGTTTTTTTTTCATTCACTGTACAGATGACTTTTTTTTTTTTTTTTGTACAGATGACTATTGAGTGGTAAGTGCCAGGTGCTACTGGAGGTGCTGGGAATATGGTAGGGAATCAGACAAAAAGGAGGCTCTTTGTTAGAGCAGGCTCTAACAAAGCTTTTACTATGGTGGGGAAATAAACACACAAACAAATTAATAAGATAATTTTGATGAACAAGGGACACCAATGAAGAAAAAAAGAAGGAGAGTGTAGCAGTGGGGTAAGTAGGTGGGTACAATTTTATATGGCACAGTCAGGAAAAGTCTCTCTAACTTCCTATTGAAAGAACCCATGAGATACAGGGGTTGCTAGTGCAAAGGTCCTAAAGTAGAAATTAAGGTGGTGCCCAAAGAAAGTTATTGTCCATCTTATATAGGGTCTGGTACACTATCATTAAGATTCCAAATTTTATTCTCATTGCAATGAGCATTTTAGAAACTGAAAGAGTACTCTTGGCTCGATGAAGAATAGAGTTAACAGTGTGGTAGTTGTCATGAGTTAGGTGAGAGTTTACAGTGTCTGGGTTTGGCTGGAAGTCATGGTCAGAATTGGTCAGATTCAGGAAATGTTTCAGAGTTGTTGCTGATAGGTCTGACTGATGGAGGGTGCACAAGGTGAGGATAAGAGAAAAAAATTACCAGTGATTCTCCATGCGGATACCTAGGTGCATACAGGACAAACAAACCCCCCCCAAATCCAGACCAAATCTCAACAAACTCCAAGTAATTCTCTCCTTTCCCTTCCTAACCATACTCAGATTTTTTTGTTTGGACTATCCGTCCCTTCCCTCATTCTGACCTCATCTTCACCTCCAGAATGACAGTGACTCTGTCCCCATATTACAGTGATTGTTTTAGGAGACCTAAGCCAGTCAGTGCATGCATTTCCTTGGTCCCAGGGATTGGTTGAAAGGTGACTGATCTGAGTGAAGCTTGGGATTCTTTTTTCGAGAATTGGAGGAAATGATGTTCTTTCTCTGTGCTGGTGCATGGGATGAAATGTGCAGTTTTGATTGCTTCTGGCAGCCATCACAGAAAGCCAGCCTGAAGAAAAAGTTTGATATGTGGAGGCAGGAAAACAAGGAAACCACTGGGACCAAGAGCTGAGATCTGTTCAAAATGTTCCTGAATTGCTTGCTTTTTATGGAGTAAGTTGGTGTTTATATTATTTGCAGCCCAGGTGCATCCCAGGTGACACAAGCTCTATGCGATTTTCATTGGGATATGAAGACACAGTCTCTTTACAATTGGACCAGAAAGCTGCTGGGAAGGAGCAAGTTTGAGTGAGAGGATGGAATAAGTATATGTGCCAGGAAAGAAAGCAAATTAAGGGAGGATTCCAAGGGTTCTAGAATTGTGTTGGAAGAACTGAAATCCCATTGGAAGCAACGAAGAGCAGATCTGACTTTGTGGAAAATAAAAACAGCAGTGGTTATACACACACACACACACACACACACACACACATATTAAAACAATTCCTCTGCAGCATAGGGAGCTTAAAGAGAACTGTGTAGAGATGGAAGACAGAGAACAGAGCTCTATAGGTGTCTTCAAGATGCCATCGACATCAGCTGTAGCAGAAGCAATAAGCAAGGCAGAACTGAAGAAAATGTTCCAGAAACGAAGAACAATCTGACTATGCAGATCACATGGGCTTCCTTTCTTCCAGGAGATGATGATGGAAGGTACACCATGCCTCTGCCACACGCAGCCCTCCAGGAAAAGAAAACAAAAGAAATCACAACCCCTACCACCACCAGCGACAAAACTGGCTGCTGCCAAGGGACAAAAATCCTGCTGGCCTTTGATTTCTTCTCAGTAACCCTAAGTGCTAAAACCAACAGAGAAACTTATATTTAGATTTCCTTTGTGGCAAATGTTGCTGACTCAAGAATCATACACCCTCGTCTGTTGTTATTCGTGCTCTAGGTGTCTAAGTTCTTGTAAATTGTGCACATTGGGGAGGATCAAAATACTAAGTACCCTCTGCACAATTTCAATATCACATAGAGTTACTTTAAATCTTAAAATATACAATCCATACAAAGCACTTAGAAGAGTGTCTTGTGCATCTGTTGCATCTAAAAACGTTACCTCTGGGTGTGGTGCATAAACAATGAATTTTGGAACACTGAAAAGAAATAAAATGGAAAAAAATTAAAAAAATAGGTAAGTAAAACAAAAAAAGCCAATACAAAATGAAAAAATAAAAATAAGAAATAAAAATGTTACCTCTTATTGTTATTGGTAATAGTAACATTCTTCATTGGAGAAACTACTTGAGGTTGTACCTCATTTGATAAAGATGGAACCAACGTGTGATTTCAGGAATAAAGAATTCGTTATGCAAAAGAACTATATAGGCATCATAACTATTAAAACATATAATTAAAAGCTAAGTGCTAAATAACTCAAAGCCATGAGGAAAATTAAAATCATTGATTTTTATAATCATTATTTTGGGATAATGCTTATAAACATTCTAATTTCTTTTTTTTCTTTTTTTTTTTTTTTTTAACATTCTAATTTCTTAAGAAGTCTTGACCAATGGATCGCTTTCTCAGAAGTAAAAGTTCTCAGTCTGGGGACTGTTACCAGTGGATACTTTCAACTTTCAAGAAACACATCATCTCTGTGCTATATAAACTGTCCTAGAACATCAAAATAGATCGATAGCTCTACCCAATTCAGTTTATGAAGCCATTGAGGGACAACCGCCACAATGTCTGTGGTAGTGTTTTGGGGCTTTATGGATAGAAATGGAATTGCTGGGCCAAATTTTCATCATCTGAGCTTTTCTATCAACCACACTTTGTCTCCTCAAGGCAAAAATAGTTATGAATGACCATATATTTGATAATGAGTTTTCTTCTTCTTTGTCTTCCTCTTCTTCTTTTTATTCTTAGCTAATTTCTTTAGAATACCTGCAACATTTCAAGTCTTCACAATAGAAACTTCAGGTCCAGGTTTATAAAACTTTAAACAAGTTGGGGTCTTTAGAGGGCCTTGCAAATCTGGATACATCCTGGATCATACACAGGAGACAGAGTAGCATACACCATAGCTGGTGGGAGTACACAGCGTTGGAGGGACACTAAAGAAGCTACTGGAATATGTATGCTTACAGCTGGTTGCCAGTTTTTCCAGAGTCTAACCAACCTGGCCTCAGTCATTGCCCAACTTCCGTGGCACAGTGAATGCCTAATCAAAACTTCCTAAGACCCATAGGTCGTTCCCACCGTTGCTGTGTTTTAAGGCAGCACGTCACAGACTAACCCAGGAATGGATCCTGGTTGTCCCAACAGCCTAACAGTGGTGGAGGGAAAGAAGAGGGAGTCCCAGATGCTGGTTGTTAGAGGATGACCCTGTTCCAAGGGGCTCCAGCTCTGTGGTTCTAGCCTTACCAAGTGACTTCCTCCTACTTCTTTACTTTCTCCAGCACAGTAAACTATAGTCATTGAAACAGCCTGTATAGCATTTTTGAAACCTGAACAAGCCTAACAAATGCCAGACATTCCTTTCTGCAAGTCTCATACCTAGCCCTGTGGGAAGGTTTTACTAATAACAATAGAATTGTTCTTGGAAGAGATCTTCTTGAAGTTTCTTCAACACAGGGTATTAACATTTTAAATATTGTGACAATTTTAATGGGCTAAACTTGGGATTTTGTTTTTGTGTATATATTTTTCCTTGAAAAATGTTGAAAATAAATTTTTAATGTTCAGAAAATAAATCTCATATCAGTGTACCCACCATCCGGAATTTTAAAATGTTAGCATTTTGTATTTTTCGCTTCAATTTTTTTAATAAGATAAATAGGACAATACAGATAAAACTAAAGTTTCCTTTTTTTCCCCTTCATTGCCTTTCTATTCCTCATCCTCCCTTTCAGAGAAAATGCGTATTATGAATTTTCCCATATTCTTCCAGTCCTTGTTTTATACTTTTTCTACTTAAAACTATATCTATTAAAAAAACAAATGTAGTGTTTCTTTGGGTTTTTAATATCTGTGTCAATCTTCTATATTGTACACATCTATTTTATGCTTCTTAGGTATTTTCACATTGATACACATAGATCTAGCTCATTCTTTTAACTACTGTAGTATATTTCATCATTTGTGACCATGCCACTTTATCCATTCCTCTAGTGATGAACACACTAGGTTTTTTTCCCCCCGAATGGTTTACTATTACAACACTGCAATGGTGACATGTTGTTTGTGAGTGTGACAGTGTCTTTAGGGTTTATGGGTAGAAAATCACTTGCTGGACTATAGCGTACATACTATTCAGCATTACTAGATATTGTCAAATTGTCCTCCAATGTGTTTGTGTCAAAAAACTCCATCAACAGTAATATCTCAGTGGTTTTCCCTGCCTCTGTCTCCCCCATGTCTCTGTCCCTGAAGGCCTCTTTTGACTTGGGGTTTCTGTCCTCAGGGACTCAAACTACACCGCCCTCTGTCTTGCTTCAACTTGGCTTAAATGCCGCTCTCAGAAGAGCCCGACTCATCAGGTCCACACAGACTTCTTATTAACTCTTAGAGCAATCATGATTCATGAATCATTGTATATTTATTTTGTATTGTTCTCCCCATTAGACCCTAAGTTAGGAGTGAGGGAACTTTTCTGCCATATTTATCTCTCTCTTCCCAACACCTCCCATGGTACTTGGTAGATAGTTATTAAAGGAATGAGTACATTGAACAACCCCCCACCCCCGCCCCCACCTGCCAAGAAAGACTCCAACTGTCTTGCCCAGGCACCAGTTACTATGGGGGGCCTCTGCTAGGGAGAGAACAGTGTTGTGATTCAGAGCCAAAGTGACTTGGGCCTGAGTCATGGCTCAGCAGTTAGTTAAATGCACATGACATGGGGAGAGTTACAAAAACTTTCTAAATCACAGCTGTAGGCTGGATCAAAAGGGAGCAAACGATATTACTGGCTCCACGGGGTTGTTACGAGAATTAAATGATACACAAATAGAAAGCCCTTAACACCCTACCAAACACATATACGAACAAAGATCAGCTACAAAGATATGAACAGGCGATTTACAGAGGGGGAAAAACCCCTAAAGATTAATCAGCATAGGAAGAGATGCTGGAATTAATTAGTGATCAAAGACATGTAAATTAAAACATCAATGACACGTCGCTTTATACCTATTAGATCGGCAGAGTCAGGATGTTGTGGAGTGCTCGTGGAAGGCGTGGCTCTCAGAGTCTTTGCGCTTGGCTGACTCTGAGCAACGTGGAGCCCAGCAGCCATTCCGAAGGGCGGTCTGGACATACCGGCATGTCACGTACAAGCAGACCCTGTGTCTGGTACCTGTGGAATATGTCTGAGCTAGATTCTCACCCAGGTCCGTAAGCGGATAGTGAAGATGTCTGTTGCAATTCTGCTTGAAGGCACCATGCCTGTTGCTGGGAGAGGGGGCAGACACGATGGGGGCCACCTCGTAGAGTACCATGCAGCGCTTGAAGACAGCAAACTGGACGTATTCATGGCTAGATCCTAAAATCAGTGCTAAGTGAAAATCAAAAATCTATAATGCAATGCACACATTCCGTGACACAAAGGACAGCAAATACTTAATCCAATACCCTAGCGGCCTGTGAGATTGGAACTGGGATGGGAGTGAGGAGCTAGAATTAAAGGAGATAAAATTTTAAAAATATCGTGATAAAGACTGCCCAAATAAGGGTATGATGATATATGGAGAACTGGGATGACCTCATCTCTTTACACCTAAAGTATTACAAACAAAATCCAAAAAACAAAACAGAAAACCCAGCAAGGGTGATAGCCTGGCAGGATCCTGGGATGAAAGCAAGATGATCAATGTGGAACCTAACTTTCAGGTTCAGCCTGATGGGGTGAGGGCATCCACCGAGCTGCCCCCTTTAGATACTGGTGAAATTTGTTTCTTTTAAAGAAACTATTTAAAATCTTTGGAAGTGGTCCTGAAGACATATAGCAAATGAAGGAATATTTATTCAGAAAATCGACCAGAAGTCTAAGAAAAGCAAGAGTCTTGGTGTTTGAACCAAGCCCTGCTCTCTCCTCCCGGCCCAGGGACACAGAGCATCCACTCCGGGCTGGTGTGGTCACAAAACCCGGGCTCCCTCCCTCTCAGCTCCCCATCAGGGTGGGGGGGGTTATCTTCTCCTAAGGGCCTGGCCCCTGCGTTTCTCATCCTGCCTCCAGGTACCTCTGCTCAGGCTAACCTCTGTCCACATGGTGCTGAGTTGAAAGAATAACAGCAATTTGGAATATTTTTGATGCCTCTATTATCAGGCACTGTTCTAGGTACTGGAGATAAGCAGGAGGAGAGCCAGCCAAAGCCTCTGTGTGTGTACAGCTTCCATTTTCAGTCAGGGAGAGATATACAATAAACAAATAAATGAAGACATAATATAAAATCAGGCCGTGATAAAGAAATGTAAAACAATGTAATGGATAGAGAATGATAGAGGAAGGTGGGATGCGATTTTGGATAGGATGGTCAGGGAGAGCCTCTCTGACAAGATGCCTTTTGAGCAGATCCCTAAATGGAATGAGGGAGGGAAATGTGCATGTCTGGGTGAAGAACGTGTCAGCCTTCCGCAGCTGCACGGGGAAGGGCCCGAAGGCAGGAGCATACTTGGCAGGTAGGAGGACCTGCAAGGAGGCAGTGTAGCTGGAACAAAGCTGGAACACTTTGTTCCAGTGTAGCTGGAAAAAAGGACCTGCAAGGAGGCAGTGTAGCTGGAGGTGGGCAGAGGGGTCACCGGCAAGGTCAGGGAGGTAGCCAGGGGAGCAAATTGGTTATGGTGTCCTTGTGGTTGTCCCAGCAAGGAGCAACTGGCGTGGACGAAGTTGGTAGCAGTAGAGGTTGGAAACGGATTAGCCTCTGGCCTTGTTCTTAAGGTACAGTTGACAGGATTTACTGATGGCGTAGATGGGGAGTCAAGAAGAGTCAAGAATGGGAGAGAGAGAGAGAGAAAGACAGAGAGGAGTCAAGTATGATTGAAGAATTTTTGGCGGGCGCAGCTAGATGCACGGAGGGACCATTCATGTTGATGATCTTGCCTTGGGGAAAAGTACTCAATGTCCATGTGGACACATACCTCTTGAGGTCAGCCTGATTTTTCCTCCTTACATGACTCTAGAATTTTCAAGAATTTGATTTTGGCTGTGTTAACTCTGAAACCCTCATTAGTCATCCCATTGGAAATGTGGAGTAGGCAGTTGGAGGTATAAGTCTGGAGTTCAGGAAAGGGCAGACTCCAGGTATGAAACGAGATGCGGTCAGTATGCAAATGGTAACCAACACCATGGGACTGGGTGAGACTAGAAGATGTCTGTGGAGTCCAAGGGTCCATCGTCATTGAGGGGTCAAAGGAATGAGGAAGAAGCCCCAAGAGACTGCAAAGGTGCAGCCTGGGAAGCAGGGAGCAATTAAAGAAGAGCGCTGTCCCCCAGACCCAATTGGAGGCGATGTCCACTGTCCAAATGCTGCTGAGATGCCAGGTGACTTGGCTGGAGGTTGACTCTTGGGTCTGGGAAGGAGGAGGTTGTGGCCGCCTTGTCAAGAGGAGATAAAAGCTTGCTGGAATTATGTTCGAGAGAGAGTAGGAACAGGGGAGACTTTGGGGACAGGCAGCTATTAAGCGAGGGGTTTTATTATGAAGCAACAGAGGAAAGGGGCTGGAGAATGGTGGGACATCAGAGGAATTTTGCGTTTTGCTGTGTTTGGGGAAGAGAGAAAGTGAAGCATGCTTTGTATCCCTTGGGTTGATCCTTTAATACTGGAAGCGTTGATGGTTCGGAGAGGGAAGGCTACCTGCAGGAATGAAATCCATGAGTAGGTGAGAGAGGCGGGCTCAGCCTCTGAGCAGAGGAACGGAACTGTTCGGTTCACCCACCATCAAGACAGGCAGGGTGTACACATGCAGTGTACACATAGTGCAGGGAGGTTGATAGGTTTGGTAGTAGGCAGACATGGAAATTCTGTTTGGATCGTGTCTATTTTAAGAAACAATTGGTTGATAGAGGAAAGTAGAGGGGGTGTTGAATTTTAAAGGAGAGTGTGTGTTGACTAAGATTTTATTCTTCTATGAGTAACAGACACTCAAAATAATAGTGGCTTAAATAAGTTAAAAATTTAGAAGCAGTGTCCCCAGCGCTCATGTGAGAGCCCTGCTCCATGGAGTTCTCGGGTATGAAATATTCTCCAGCTTTCCACTCCTCTCTTCCTGGGACATCTCCCTTATCTCCTGCTCTGTAACGATGCTCCAGCTGTCACATTCACATTCCAAGCCACAAAGTGGAGAAGGGAGAAGGGGTAGACTGGTTGAGGGTTCTGCAGTCTTCTTAAGAAGTTTCCAAAAGTTGCCACATGAAAGTTTCGCTGGGCAAAATTTGGCCACAGGCCCATACCTCGCTTCAAGGAAATCTGAGAAATGTAGTCATACTGCTGGGCAGCCATATGTCCAATTAAAGATCCTATTACTAAGAATATTACAAATATTGTGGGATGGTTCTCTGTCTGTGCCACAACGTGAATAGTTCTCTTGGAGGGTGGGATAAGGAATTCAAGAAATACAGTAAAATTTTTGAGTATCTGTATCTTGCTGTTTCAGTGCAAGTAGAAGGAATTGGGGTTTTTGCCAAGTGAATTTAGCAGAGGAAGAGAGGAAGGGAGCTGAGGATATGTGCCAGGGAGAGATGAGAGGCATGGGGTTTGGAATCAAAGCTGGGTAACAGGGAATGGGAAGACAAGAAAAAATGGGAAGAAGTTTTAGAAATCCTTGGTGTGTTTGGAATGATCTTGGAGTAGAGAGGCTAGAGTAGGGAGGGGAAGGGTAGCGGTTGGTGGTCTGACTGTGGGCAGGTATACAGTTACAGGAAAGGACAAAGTCTAGAGCATGAGTGGAATTGGAGGGAGAGCCTTCACTTCATTGAAAGGGGAGAGTTCAAGAATATGAAAATACTTGTGTGCATCATCTATGTTGTGTCATCTACAGCATGTCCCTTATGGAGTAGTAACTCAGCTACATGATGATGGTGTTGTCCATCATCTACACCTTGTGTGGGTCATCTACGTGATGACGACATCCCTGGGGGATGGATAGGTAACCATACCAAGGGCTTAGATTTAGAGGAAAGAAGGATGGAGGAAAGGAGGCCTGAAACAGCCATGAAGAAAAGGTGAATATTTGCTGCGCTCCAGACTTTGGCAGGTGGGTTGTGGGGACACCAGTGGCCACCCTTCAGAGGGGTTCCTGGAAAGCCAAGGTGGGGGACAGAGGCAGGATTCAGAGATGGGATCTTTCAGAGAAAAGCTTAAACATCCTCTGTAGGGATTTTTGCCGATGAGGACACGAGTTCTGGAAAGTATGTGGAAGGTCTTAGTGGTCTGGGCAGGTGGGAGATTGGATAGCATTGTGCTGGAACATTTTCACATGGGGGTATGAGCAGAGTGGGACGGGAGGGGAGCAGGGTTGTAGGGCACCATGAAATCAGCCCTCGGTGTAGTTAGGGAAGACATATCAGTGTTACATGTGGCCTCCTTTGGGGATTGGTCCTCCAGGCAATGTCATCTCAACAGGGGTCAGGTGTCTTACCAGGGACAGAAGGGAGCTCTAGAAACTTCCCTTAAATCTTCTAAGGGCCATGTTGCAGCCATGGGAGGGCTGTTAAACAGTGATCAGGCCTAGTTTTGGCAAGCCCGGGGCAGCTAGACTTCTGGAGGCACCCCTTGCAGAGTTCAAGGAGTGGTCTTGCGGGGGGTGGGGCTGTCAAACCAGGATAATCCTTCTTGGGATTATCTCAACAGATGCCGAATGAAAATGCATCTGGCAAATGGCAATACCTATTTCTGATTTAAATCCAGACTAGAGGATCACTTTCTTCACATTAAAATTAAAGCCAACATCGTGCTTGAAGATTATGAAAGCATTTTTGTTAAAGTCGAGAATAAGAAAAGGATGGCTACTGTCATCACAATTATTCAACGTTATTTTGGAGACAATGGTGTACATACTAGGAAAATGGCACATAATGAATAGGAAGTTGCAAAATAACTATTTTCAGATATGAATGTAAATCTGGAAAAACTAAGAGAAGCACTTAAAAAACTATTAATGGGGGCACCTGGGTGGCTCTGATGGTTAAGCGTCTGCCTTCGCTCAGGTCATGATCCTGGGGTCCTGGGATGGAGTCCTGCATTGGGCTCCCTGCTCAATGGGAAACCGACTTCTCCCTCTACCTCTCTCTCTCTCTCTATCTCTCATGAATAAAAAAATAAAAACTTAAAAAAAAAACTATTAACGACTAAAAAAGAATTTAGCCAAATGGCTAGTTAAAAAAATTTTAGAATACAAAATTCAATAGCTCTCTTTTACACCAACAATAACTGGTTAGAAAGTGTAATAGAAGAAAAACTTCCATTCATACTAACAAAGAAGATAAAAAAATCCATGAATAAATATTATAGGAAAGGGGTAGGGCCTATAGGAAGGAAAACCTGAAATTCTAATGAGATTTCTTAAACAAAAGTTGAGAAGGTTGAAAGATACACTGATCTTTCATGATATGATTCGACTTTGTTAATTGCATCAGTCGTCCCAGATTTAAAGCGTATATTCATCATGATCCCAATCAAACAGGATTTTTTGGAAGGATTTGACAAAATAGTGCTGAGTTTCCTCTGGAAAAGAAGCAATGCCAAATAGCTAAGAAAAATGTAAAGAAGGTTTTAAATAGAGAGTTAGATATTAAGATACTGCCAGAAATTAAAATGTGTTTTGAAGCTGAAATCTAAGTATTTGGGTCTAGAGTAGAAATGGAGATAGAGAGTTGAGAGATAAACCCCAATAAACGATGGGAATTTAGAATACGCTGAAAGTGGCATTTCACTGAAATGGCGGTGGATTAATTTAAGAAGAGGGCTGGGGCCCCAGGCTAGCCATTTGGGAGGAAACCCCGGAGCCACGGAGCCTCGGGGTTCCTGCTGTCCCCTTGTGTGGCTGCAGACTGGGGAGCCCCTGCCCAGCGTTGCTGAGCATGAAGCATTAACGATAGAAGACTTGGATTCGTTTCTGACCTCTCAGCGCTGGGAGGTTTGGTATTTGGGAAGTCCTCTGTGCAGAAGTGGTTTTTGAACTGTCATGTGGGGGGAAGAAGGAAGAACTTGAGACAGTCACAGACGTGAGTGGGGCCAGGAAGTGAAGGGGTTGAAAGGGAGGGGCAGCCAGATCCCACAGGAGCCTCGGGCCATGGGTGGTGGTGGTGGGGAGTTTGGGTTTTATTGGGCAGTGCAGGAGAAGATACTGGCAAGCTTTAAGCTGTTGGTGGTGGGATGATAGGATCTGATCTGTACTTGTGAAAAGATCACTGTAAAATGGTAAAGATGGTCCATTTTATGCTATGTGTATTTTATCCTGATTTTTTAAAAATGCTAATTTTAAAAAAGGTCACTGTCCGGAGTAGAATAGTTATGACTCCTTAAGGGACGGGTTTTCATGGCCCAATTCACCACCAATTTTATTCATATACGCAACCTTCCTTGCCCGTGCGTGCAGTACGCACACGCGTTTGAGTCTGCAACCCTTGTCTTACAAAGAAATCAATTCCCGAAGGATTAAAGATTGAGACCTAAAAATCACACACGGAAGGAAGGTTCCTGGATGGCTCAGTGGGTGGAGCGTGTGACTCTTGATCTCAGGGTTGTGAGTTCAAGTCCCATATTGGGTGTAGAGATGACTTAAAAATCTTTTAAAAAATACAAGCCGAAGAAAACATGAATGTTTGACTCTGGCAGTCAGAAAGGTCTTTCGAAGCGTGGTGATGATCCAACAACAGAAAACATCTCCCGTGTAAATGCTGTGGGAGTCTTTTAAGAGGTAAGAAAGGAAAAGTCAGAAGATGCTTAACAGAAGAGATGGGAGCTCATTGGGGTTTCAACAAGACTAAAAATCCCTAAAAGTGTTGCTTATTGAGTGTGTACAATGCATCAGCTGCTGTGAGAAGCCCTTCATGCATTGCCTTTCTTTATTCTCACAGTGGCGTGGATACTCACAAGAAGTCTTACTTCATGTCACTTTAATAGATAAAGGAAACGGGGGCACCTGGGTGGCTCGATCGAGCATCGACTCTTGATTTTGCCTCCAGCGGTGGTCTCAGGGTCCTGACATCAGCCGTCCGTCGGGATTCTCTCTCAACAGAGAGTCTGCTTGTCCCTGTCCCTCCGTCTCCATCCCACCTGGCTCATGCTCACGTTCTCTCTCTCAAATAAACAAAAAATATGTAAATACAAAAAATCGATATATATATAAAAAATAGATAAAGAAAATGGAGCTCAGAGTGTTAAGTTCCTTGTCCAACATCACAAAGGGGACAATAAGGAGGCCTGAAATTTGATCACAGGCCTTCAGCTAGGTACCTGGTTTGTTGCTCAGATCCACATGTCACCCTGCTTCACCCTGCTTTGCACCCTGTGGGAATCAGACTTAGGGCTTCGACCTGCGTGTCCCTTGACTTCCTGGTGGGTTTTGCGGTGGGAGGCTCCGGCCAATGACTAGTGGAGAGCGAGTCGGGGTATTTATTCCTTCTGCCCCCGCTGGTCACTGCAAGGGTGAATGGCTGTGCCTCTTCAGCCAGGCACATCCTATAGGACTTGTCACCGTCCCCCTCCATGCCCTGTCTCTCTGGATTCCCCCTCTTTCCCCTTCTGGCCTGGGAGTGGTCATGCCCCCCCCGCCACCCTCCCCCCACCACCCATCCTTGCTGGTTTCCTTGCTGGGGAATGAGTCAGACGGCAGCGAGTTGTCTGATGGAAGGGGCTTGGCTGGGCAAATGGTAGGACGTCAGAAGAGGACAGTGTCAGTTACAAGGCTAAGAAGTTCCCAGCGAGTCCTAGCTTTCAAAATGACCAGAACCACTTATTTATTGGCAAGTGTGTCAGATTCCCGAAGGCAGCACTGGCCTGGGTGGGATGAACTGAGTGTGCGTGCGTGTGTGTGTGTGTGTGTGTGAGAGAGAGAGAGAGAGAGAGAGAGAGAGAGAGAGATTTGGGGTGGGTGGCAGTGGAGAAGGTGGGAGTGGGAAATGCTTCTAACAAGTCTAGTGTGATGTGTGCCCGTTTTCTTCTTGTGCATTTCCTGCGCGCCTCAGCAAGGTCTTTGCCCGTCTTTGCCGCCCCCCCACCTGCCCCTGGCCCCCCTCAGGCCCTGGCAACCTTTTCTCACTGCTGTAGCATTCCAGAAAACCTCAGCTCAAGATTGATGGCTTCATAACCTGCCCGGAGTCCTTGTGCTGCCGCAGCCGCGTCATGAATCATCAGTGCCACATCGCTCCACTCCCGCCACACAGGACTCGAAGGACACTCCGGAGCGTGCGCGGGTCCCGGAACCGCTCTGCTGGCCGGACACCAGGGCTGTGGCCATGAGGAAGGAGGAGATGGTGCGGCAGGTGGGGCGCTCAGCTTTCTGGGTGAGAGGACCCAGTGGCTTTGAATCAGAAGGTTTGGGAAGGTCTCTTGGAAGTGATCAAGTCAGCCCGTCTTCTCCACCTCTCCCTGGTGGTGATTTAATAGGGAATACAATCACCACAATAATAATTAGCAGGCGTCTCAACTTATTGAATCCGGCGCTGGTGGGAAACCAGGCTTTATACCCATTTCCCTCTTGGCAGAAATGCAAATTGGTCTTCTCTCCCCATGATCCGGTCCGAGAGACTGAAGGAAACACAGTGAGGGGAAAAGCAGAGCTTCGAGCATAGCTGTGATTGCAAAGCCTGAGCTCTTTCTCCCAGGCCTTGTTGCCACAAAAGGGGGTACCACGTGGCAGAGAGCTCTTTTCCACTCTGTTTCTGCCGTGGCTCCCACTGGCCCCTCTGTTCTGGAGGGAGTTTCCCAGCCTGGGGAAGGACTTGTGTGGGCTCTGTGCTCACTTCAGGGTAACATGAGCTGGACAACTTAACAACAGCAGTTTCTGGTCTCACAGGTCTGGAGGCTGGCCTTGGAGGCCTCAGGGTCAGGGGGGCTGTGCTCCCCCAGAAGGCGCTAGGGGAGCATCTGCTCCAAGGCTCGCTCCAACTTGGGGAGTTCATTGGCTTGTGGCCCCACAATCCCAGCCCTCATAGGGCACTCTCTCTCTTTGTGTGTATTTCTGTGTCCAAGTTTCTTACAAGGACATTTTCTAAAAAATAAGGATCACAGTCCTATTGAATTAAGGCTTCCCCTAAGGACCTATGTTAACTTGATAATCTACGAAGACCTCATTTCCAAATAAGGTCCCATTGACAGGTATCAATGGTTAGGACCTCAGTATCCTTTTGGGGGACACAGTTCAACTTGTGACAGGGTCCCTCATGCCCTGCCAGGCCACAAGTCTCTCCCGGGATCCTCAAGCGTTTGGTTGGGTCTCCAGCCACAAGAACATCAAGAGGAGGATAGGAACGTAGGCATGTGTGCCGAGGGGGAGCAGAGCCCTTCTCTTGGGGGAGGGTGGGAAGCAGGGAATGAGGAGGGTGGAGGAAATCCTGCACATCCGTGTGCCCTTTGCTGCCCTTGAGGAGAGTCAGTGCCGGAAGAGGCTTTGGGGCCTGGCAAACTCTTGCACATCTCCATTTTATGAAATGAGGGTTTGCAGCAAAGCTCATCGGAGCACGCAGAGTACTATTAGCGATAGGACCTCCCAAGCACAGTACCTATCGTCCCAGGGCCACACAACCCTCCCACGGGGGCATCTCGCAGCAAGGAGGGCCCAGGCTCAGAATCTCTCCCTGCCCAAGAACCTAGGCCACTCAGTATCCTGGGAGATACAGATCAATCCCGCAGCACCTGGGAGGAAAGCGATCAGTCGAGGAAGAAATGGGCCTGCTTGGAGATGAGCAGATCTGGGGGGTGGGGAATTAACAGCAGCTAATTCAGTCACGCTTAATTTAAAGTCTTCTCACTAAGAGGTTTAATCTAGATGGAATAAAGCTGAATCTGTGCATTTGCCAGGAACTGGGAAAATCTTTTCCTGGGTGGGAGTAGTGGAGGGTCTCACTTCCTTCTCTCTGGCATACTTCTGGTCCGACTGATGGTTATTGTTGGAATGCCAGCATCTGTGAGAGGTTTTGTATGTGAGAACAATGTTGGGTAAAGAAGGAACCATCTTATCTGAATTCCGATGACACATTCACTGACCTTCTCCTCCTTCACTATTCATTCAACAAACATTTAATGTGCCACTACTACATGCCGGGCCAGGCGTTGTGGTGGGCTAGGGTGGGGGTCACAGTTGGAATACATTATAATCTCTTCCCCTGGAGTGCTCTTGGTCTAGAAAATAGAACTGTAAATGCTAAAACCAGCACTCAGACTGATAAGCCCTCCGGCAGGTATTGGAGTAACGTGTTTTGGGAAACACAGAAGAGGAAGCATGAATTCAGGCAGGGGGACAAGATGCAGGTTGGGAAAGGAGTCACAGAAGATGTGATATCAGAGCCATGTTTTAAAGGACAGTAGAATTTTCCAGGAAGACACAACTTGTTTTCATTCTCCCTTTGACAACGGAGGGCCAGCAACACCAGGCAGCAAGGAATGCTTCCGGGGATCCGGGATGTCACGGTCAGAACTGTGCTCAGACCCCAACTGCCCCATTCCAGAGGCAACGCTCATTCTGTGATTTCAGTGTTTCCAGCACTTTGCAGCAGAAGTGGGGGAAAGCCAGAGGCCCCCAGAGAGGGTCCCTTCAGAGCAGCTGCGGTGTCGAATGCCCAGCGGAGCGACGGGAGGCTGCTGGCTCGGGATGCGGGGCTGGCCTCGGCCGCCACCCCGGCAGCCCCTCTGGCACGTGGTGACGATGAGCAGTCATCCTCCCGGCACAGGCCCGGCTGCACTGCCTCCTCTAACAACTGAACTGATTAGAAGGAAACTTCGACTTGATTAGTGATTATTGTCTCTGTGCAGCCGTGGCTGGGAGCCTGCTCATTTGGGGGAGGGGAGGGATGTTTTGAAACAACGCTAGCAGGCATCTCATTGCCTGAGTGAAATGCAGGCTCATCTCGGCCCCTCCCCACATCTGGCCCTTCTCCGCTTTGCTTCTAAACTAGTGTCTGTTCCCCAGGGGAGGGCTGGGCAGGCAGGGCAGAGCCGAGTCCTGCCCCGAACCACCCGGCTATGCGGAGAGCCTGTGAAGGCAGCAGGATCTGGAACACAGGCAAACCATCCCTGGGGCCCGTCCACTGAGTCCAGCTGCAGAAGGAGGAACTTCACCAGCACTGAGCCTCTGGGCATCGAAGAGACCAGCCAGGGTCCCACCACGTCCCGGCCCTGGCTTCTTGGGAAAGCTGCCTGAGCTCGGTGCCTCAACTTCTTTATCGTAAGGCTCTTGAGAGACCCATTTGAGATAAAGCTGGTAATGTCATAGGTTTGTGATGGTTGTGGCCTTAAATACAGAAATCCCAGCTTGGCGCCTTTGGATCTGTGTGGCCTGGGGCAGGCTCTTCACATCTCTGGGCTCTCACTTCGCTTGTTGGTGAGAGAGCCGCCCTCCTTACCTCTTGGGGTTTATGGAAAGATCCAACAGGGCAGTGAGTGTGACATGTAGTCCGCAGGCAGGTTGCCGAACACACCGTACACAGATCAGTGTTAACTTGTACCAAACAAGGTCACCCAGCCTAAACTCAGGCCAGAGGCCCCCCGGGACCAGGGTCCTGGAGTGCTAGTTACTGTGGGGGTTTTAGGGCAACGGGAGGATGGTCTCTAGTCTGGGAAGTTCAACCAAAGGGACAGAAATAGAAGACCTGAAGACGTGAGGATTCCAAACTCCTGCCAACAGGCAAGGCCAAGCCTGCTGTTTAAGCACTGAAGGGAGCCAGGGGGAAGGTGTGAGCTGCATGGGCAAGGCTGACGAGGGGCTTTGGGGCAGGATCCAAACACACTGGAGAAGGGCCATCCTCAAGTAGATGCAGGAGAGGGAGGGAACATTTGCTGAGTGCACACAGTAAGGTATGTGCTGGGACCCCTCAGCCCTCACCTCATCCCCGCCCTCGATGAGCCTTCTGAGGGGCAGTCCTAGCCCAGCATGGCAGCTGAAGAACCCGGGGGCGGTGGAGGCGGGTTCCAGAATGGCTGGAGTTGAGTCAGTGGGCATGGAGCGGGGATTTCGTCTGCCCCTCACCTGGGTTCTGGTCACTGTTCTGCACTGGGCTTTCCCAATGAGAGGGCAGTCCTAACTGACCTCCTTTCTTTTAGGCTTCGGGGCTGCTGGGCCCAAGCCAACCTGAAGAATCTGGTCTCTGGGTGTGTCTCAGCAAGCTCATGGGCCTGCGCTTTCCTTTCTTCCTGCACTCAGCTGTGCCGGGCACTGAGCAGGTGCTCACTAAATCCGGATTTGCTCCCCGCAGACAATAGAACCCGAGCAAACACCATTTGCTCTCTGTCGGGCCCCTCTGAAAAGAGGCATTTGTGGCATTTTTGAGAGCGTGGAGAGGTGGAGTCCCTGAGCTCCAGTTCCATGACTCATGTTCCAAGGAGGGGCCGACCTTGACCCAGGGCTGGAGTCATTGCTCTGGCTGGCAGCACGCTCCTCCTCTCATCTCCACATCCTCCTTCTCTTGTGCACTGTCTCCTGTCCCTGATGTCCCTCTTCTCTTCTCGGGACTCTTAGCATTTCCTTGGCTCTGATTCCCTTGCCCTCACTACCTCTCTGCTTTGGGCTTGTTCCCAGTGGCGAAGGGCATGGCCAGGAGCCTTAGGCCTCTTACTTTTGCTTCAGGGCAGAAGCAGCTATACACTGGGCTATGGGAGGCAGGTCAGGCTGGCCTGTGGCCCAGGGAGCTAGGTCGAGTACCAGGTGGGGTGTCCCTCAGCTGAAAGAGAAGGCCAAACCAGACCCTGCCAGGCAGGGGATTGCCCTAGAGTCATCACACCTTGATTCATGTTCTGGCTCTGTCATGTGACTTTGGCCAACACAAAAACCCCAAGGCGCAGTTTCCATATCTGCAAAAGTAAACATCTTACAGGGTCGAAGTGAGGATTTAGGGTGACCACTATAGAAAGGTGCTTATACGCACTAGAGCCCTGGTCTTAGCTGCAGCTCTGTGGACAGTGCCCCAAGCTGTCCTCTTTCACAGCTTCCTCCCTGGAGGAAGGTTTGGCCACTTTTCCAAAGCTGCCTGCGAAGGTGCCCTTGCTCCCTGGCTCTCCCTCACGGGACTCTGTCCTGCCTCCTCCTACTAGTCACCTTCTCTGCCAGCCTGTCCCCCCACCCCCCACCGCAGGGGTGTCCCCGCAGAGCAGGTCCCATCCGGGTCTGAGAGTCAGGAGTCTGGCCATGTTGGATTTGTCCACAAACTCTCGGCAGCCAGGCCGCTGATTTATCTCCCGAGGCTCTCTTTGCCATCTGTTTTTATATTGCTTTCAGCATAAGATAAGTGGCTCCCATACAGCGCTGAGCTTCAGAGATTGCAAAGTTCATGAGTTTGCAGAATTTATGATAAGGCAGAGAATTGTCTTAGTGCATCATTCATGTGCGCAAGGTCCAGAACGAAATACCGCTCCTTCCAGATGTTTCCTTCTTTCCTCTGGTCCCTTCCTCAGGAGGTGGGACGGCCAGCCAGCAGCCCCACCACTTGTGCCTGGACCTCAGGAGTGCTCCGCTCCTTATGAGCTTCTGCAGGGATGAAGTCAAGAGCATCTCTCTGCAGGGAGGAGGAGGAGGAGGAAGAAAGGCAGGAGTTGGCAGATCCCCATGCTGTGTCCTCCAAGAGTCATTGGCTAAAAACTGAGGTGCTGGGCAGGGGCTCTGTGGGCTGGGTGATAATGAAAACCATTGTCCATGGTTCTGTTTCCCTCTGAGGTCTTGTTGGAAACATATTTCACTCTCCAGAGTAACATGTATCACCAATTATAAATGAGCATTAAAAAGAACACCAATGATTGTTTAGAGCGTGTATCTCCACTGGACTTCTCCCTACCTCTTGGAGGTGTTCAATGTGTTACAATGCAAAGACTAGAGACCCAGCTAAGCAGTCTGTGAAGGGTGTCACACTCTGCAGAAGGGGATAAGTCCTGCATTTCAGGTGGAGGGAGGCTTTAGAGGATGTGATGGCGTCTGACTGGTGGGAGTAGGAGCCAGGTGGGTAAAGGGGGTGGGAGAGAGCATCCTGAGCAGCTCCTGCCAAGTTGCAGAAGCAGCAGAGCACGTGGCTTGTTCTGGAACTACTTATGGTTGCACATGTGCACTGCTTTATTTAAATTAAGCTACCATTGATGCAGTGCTTCCCGGGTGCTGGGTATTAAAATGAACTTTATATATTATTTCTCACGTATATCATAGCAACTCTGTAAGATAGATCTCATCACACCCATTTTACAGAGGAGAAAATGGAGATAAACCCTTTGATTAAGGTTGTAAAGGTGACAGAGCTGGGATTTCCATTTGGGTCTTTCTGACACAAGCTTCTCCTCGCTGTTCTCTTCCACCTCCCAGCTGTATCAGTCTGCCCCATCCAGACAGCAAGCATCCTCATGTCATACCCCAGGATTCCGCGGGTACAGTCGGGAAGGTCCAGGGATGCTGGCGGGATCATGCCCTGGGAGGACTGGGACGGACCAGACACTGGGCTCGGGGTGGCATGCCGTGCTTGCGAATTGGGCAGGCCACAGCTTGGGAAGGAGTTGGCAGTAGCAGGAACATGTTCAAGTTGAAGTGGCACAGGTGTCTGACCCAGGGGCAGAGGTGTTTGAAAGTGCTGCAAACAAGCCAGGGGGCTTTGGGTGCTCCCACCCCAAGATTCTCCATGGGCCTTCAGCAGAGGGCTTGTTTGGAAAGTACCCACCTCACCTGCTCCTCAGGCCACCTGACCTGTTCACATCATTCCCTTTTTTCTTGAGATAACCTGGACTTCTCACACTGGTTCTTGCACCGTTAGGTCTTTCAAGTAGTCTTGGCTCAAAGCAGTCTGCCCTTTTTGGGGGGCATCTTTGCTCCTGGCTGTGGCTTCCCCCCCCCCCCCCCCCCAGAAAATCTCCCCATGGCCCTTGGACAGCGCCCTGACATGTGCATCTTGACCCCCTGGGCTCTCCTGCTTGTAGGCACCCCCATGAGCCACCTCTCACACACTTGCCTTTGCCTTATGGATGGAACAAGACACAGTCAAGTGATGGGCTGTGACAGTGGACCTGGGAACTGGGAGAGGAAGGCGACTGGAGACATAAAGTTAGGAGAGGCATCTGTGGGGTCGCCTGCATGGCTCAGTCAGTTAAGAGTCTTCTTTTGGCTCAGGTCATGATCCCAGAGTCCTGGAATTGAGCCCCGCTTTGGGCTCCCTGCTTAGCAGGAAGCCTGCTTCTCCCTCTCCAGCTCTCCCTGCTTGTGTTCCCTCTCTCGCTGTGTCTCTCTGTGCCAGATAAATAAAAAAAATCTTTATAAATAAAATAAAAATAAAAGAACAGGCGTTGTGGACGGGGTGGGTGGTAGAGCCGTCTTCTCAGCCCGGGGCCCCGCATTTGGGTGTGGTCGAGTGAGCCCACTGCAGGGCTGGCATGCTCTACCCCACTGCCCAGGGACAGGGCCAGAGGCAAGGCTGGAGGTAGAGGCTGAGACCCCAGGGGAATATCCAAGTCAGAATCTACCTGAAAATCCTTGGGTCGAAGCAGGCACTGAAACAACCGTTGTCTATACAATGCACTTTCTTGGGACTCCCTCCCACCCCCTGCCCTGGTGCCTTGATGTTATAAGAATGTAGACACCCAGCAAATCCTTGTGGGAGGTAAGCAAGCAGGGTCCAAGAATGACGACTTATCTGGGTAAAAGCCCCAAGGGTGTATCTTGGTACAAGAAAAGGGATAGGGAGAGGGACCGTGAGGGTGATGCAGAGGTCTGGGGGCAAATGGAGAGAGCTGAGGCTTAGGGAACATCTGTACCAGCCCCAGCAAGCCTGTTCCCACTCAGCCCAAAGTCAGCCCCATGCAGGGGTTTTGCCCCCTTCTCAACTCAGCAAGTGAACTGGGCTTAGCAGTGTTCAGGGCCTCGGCCACCATCGTGACAATTGTAAGAGGCAGTCTCGTGATTGAGCTCGGGTCTGCCCGACTGTGAAGAGTCACACTTTGAACTCTTGATCGTGGCTTCTGAGCATCTCAGCAAGTCTGAGTTGCAACATTGGCCCTGGCTTCAGCATTACTCGATATTTCCCAGGGGTATTTACATTTTAATGATGAGCTCTTGAAAAGAGAAAATCCATCATAACTCAAATAGCAGAAGTTTGACTTCCTAATAGGATTTTTGGAGAGGGTTTTTTCTCTCGGTGGTATTAAATCTGTGCTGTCCGATATGGTAGCTACTAGGCACGTGTGGCTCTTGAATAATTGAAATGTGGTCGGTCTGGATTGACATGCACGCTAAGTGTAAGACACAAGCCAGAGTCTGAAGACTTACTGTGCCAAATATCTCATTCGTACTTTTTAAAATATCGATTACATGTTGAAATGATAAAGTCTTGGATCTATTGGGTTGAATAACATATCTTATTAAAATTAATTTTA
>RCUC01166146.1:0-62805 GCA_003697995.1 Taxidea taxus jeffersonii
TAAAGATGAAAAAAAAATTTTTTTTTTCTAACAAAGGAGTTGATAAGGTCAGTTGGTAGTGAGAATAAAAAAGAAAAAAAAAGTGGAGAGAACTTCCTTGGGCTGGAGACTAGATCAAGCCCGGTACTAGATTTGGGGTGTATTTTGATCTATTAGAAGTTGTACCCCAAATTTTTAGGAGAAAAAAAAACCCTACATGTATACAAAGAATAAAGTTAGATACAGTGAAGGATAAAATATGATTATTCTAATAAAGGGTCAAAAGAGAATTTTTTTAAGAAAGTTATTGAGATAAACTAGTTAAAAAATGTTAATAGAGGAAAGGGTAAAAATTAAAAAAAATTAGCAGAAGAGAAAAAAATTAAAAAAATTAATAAACTTTGCAAGACTAAAGATTCATGGAGAGAAAGCCAAGAGTTCCACGCTTTGCTTTCTCCTCCTCTGGAATTCCGCTGTTCTCCTTGTTAAGTGAACTTGGTCTTGGCTGGATTTCTTGTTGATCTTCTGGGGGAGGGGCCTGTTGTAGTGATTTTCAAGTGTCTCTGCCCCAGGCGGAATTGCACCGCCCTTACCAGGGGCCGGGCTAAGTCATCCTCTCAGGTTCACTTTCGGGGGCTTTTGTTCCCTGAACGCTTTCTGTAGAGTTCCAGAGGACGGGAATGAAAATGGCGGCCTCCCAATTTCCATCTCAGAGGAGCCGAGAGCTTGGGGCCTCAGTCTTCAGTGCACCTTCAGAGAAAAGCGTTTAATCACTCCCGTCTCCCCAGCCTCCAGCCGCGCTTGGAGAAAATCACGTGCAATCAGTCCCGTCTCACTGGCCTCTGGCTGTGCTCCAAGGTCACCCAGCCTATGACCAAGCGTCTCTGTCTCTGGCACAGAGTCCCACCTGGATTCTCTGAACCCTGCAGATCTCTGGGCTCTCCCAGGTCGGAGTCTCCCCGGATCTTGGGGGACCCCACGCACAGAGCAATGGCCCATGTCACAGATTATGGTTCAAGGTAACTCCGAGTTGAGAGCTCACTCCTCGGCTCTGTCTCCACAGCTGGCTTCCCTGCTCTAATACCTGTTAGCTCTGTGACACTCATACACCCCCGATCCTTCTGTGACCCCACGGGACCTGAGTCCACGCTGTCCCCGCGAGGTCTTCACCCCCGTTTAGCCTCTGGAGCGATGTCCCTCCATGGAGCAGACTTTTAAAAGTCCTGATTTTGTGCTCTGCCTCTTGCCGGGAGCCGGCCCCTCCCCTTGGGGTCTATCTTCCCGTCGCGTTAGATTCACTTCTCCACTGGTCCTACCTTTTAGAAAGTGGTCGATTTTCTGTTTCTAGAATTGTTGCTCTTCTTCTCTTCGATCTCCTGTTGGATTCGTAGGTGTTCGGAATGGTTTGATAGGCTATCTAGCTGATCTCCTGCTGCCTGATGTCGTCTCAGCCTGCTACTTCTCCACCATCTTGACTCCTCCCTGTTTCTTTCTTTTTATTTAAACATTGCTTCTACAATAATTCATATCCATTTCATTGTTTCTCTTGATTTTATATTTAGAAGATAAAAGATCCAAATATCTGGTGTTTAATATTGATTTTTTCCCTATTAGCTTTGCAATCTTAGGAAAATCATTCAATCCTCCAAATCTTAGTTTTCTAATTGATGAAATGAGCATAAATGTAGAGCTCTATGCAGGACAAATTTTATTGTTTTAAAGATTTCGTTATATTTTAAGAATTTATTTTTATTTAGTGCCCTCTTGTTAGAATGTCCTCTAAATGCATTAGTAACTTTATAATTTCCAATTAATTGTTATTCAGATGAATTATTAGATAATATTATTGTCAATAAAAATTCTTTGAGTGAGTTAGAGTTATTGTGAGTTCACTTAAGAAAGTGAATATGGGGGGGGCACCTGGGTGGCTCAGTTGGTTAAGCAACTGCCTTCAGCTCAGGTCATGATCCCAGAGTCCTGGGATTGAGTCCCGCATCAGGCTCCCAGCTCCATGAGGAGTCTGCTTCTCCCTCTGACCTTCTCCCCTCTCATGCTCTCTCTCTCTCTCTGAAATAAATAAATAAAATCTTAAAAAAAAAAAAAAAAGAAAGTGAGTATGGAATTACCAAAATGAAATCAGATGTCCTCACTATCACTATAATTATTATGAAAGAAATACAGTTGGTTGAAGGGAAGGGGCCAGCGAAGAATAATATAATGATTCTTGAATTTTTTTTGAGATATCAGTATTAGTTAAAAACCTTAAAACAATTCTTAGCAAAGTAAATAGTTAAAATGGAAACACAATTTGTAATTAAATGACCCCACCTGAATCAGATTTAATTTATTAGTACTGAGCATTTTACTTAACTCTGCTTAGTCTCAATTTTCTCACCTTGAAAGTTAGAATTATAATTCTATTCTTCTCATAGGGTTGTTTTAAATTTTGTTTAATTTTTTTTAATTTAAAATGAAATTTAAAAAAGAATAAAATGGTAAATCAATGATATTTGGGTAAACAGTAAATTTCAGTGTAGTTTGTAAAAATTATTATCCTTATTGATCTAACCATATAAAGCTTTCTTTTCCTTCTTTTTTTTTTAATAAGGCAGGTTGACTTTTCTCATTTGTTAATGCATATAATATATATTTGAATGGCATAATGAGGAAAATTTTGCCCAAATCTTGATCTACAGTATCATAGTAGTTTCACAAGGATGATGCTTTCTGTTATACTCAAAATATTTCAATGTAATGCTAAAAATAGTACAATAAAGAGTAATTGGGTGGTGGGTATTAAGGAGGGCACATACTGCATGGAACACTGGGTGTGGTGCATAAACAATGAATCTTGGAACCCTGAAAAAAGAAAATAAAATTTAAAGAAAGTAAATTTCAGACCAACTTTAGTAATTTGTTTTCTATTAGAAAAAAAAAAAAAAAAACAAAACCTTACAGGGCATCTGGGTGGCTCAGTTGGTTGAACATCTGACTCTTGGTTTTGGCTCAGGTCATGATCTTGGGGTCATGAAATTGAGCCCTGTATTGGGCTCCAAGCTCAGCAGGGTGTCTGCTTGAGAGTCTCTCCCTCTCCCTCCCCATCTGCCCCTTCCTTCTGCCCCTTCCCCTACTCATGCTCTCTCTCTAAAATAAATAAATAAATAACATATTTTTAAAAATAAAAACTTTAAACAATAGAGATTGTTAGAAATAACTTTATTCAAGTATCTGTGCACAGAAACACTGTAGAATAATGTATTAAAATGCTGATGCTATTTTAGTTAGGTGTCCTCACTTTCTCTATGACTTTTTCTTACATGCAGTATAGTGGTACATATTTTAATTTTCACCTTAACAAAATTACAAATTATTAGTGTCCATGGACTTTGAAATCTCTATAAAATAGTTGAAACTATAAATGTTAAATTCTTCCAAACCAAGAACCTTCTTTATTTATTAAGCATTGCAATGATTTACTTATTTAATGAGACAGAACAGTGATCCAAATGATATGGCTGAGGACTTGCTGTACACAGGTGTTACTCTAAGATCTTTGCTGCTATATGCATATGTCGATTGTGTAAGATGATGTAAGATGACACCAAGTCTCTCAAATGCAGAATAGATATTTGAGAGGTGGCATGATACAGTGTAAAACTATGATCAAATTCCAGTTTTGCTCTAGCTATGTTGCTTGGAAACATATTTAGATTCTCTGGACTATAACTTTCTTCTTTGTAAGATGATACTTATACTCTTCTGGTACGAAATTGTGAATTAAATGTAGCCATGTACATAAAGAATTAACATGATCCCTGGTCCAAAGTAAACACTCAATAATATCATTTTAAATTTTAGTAGAACATGAAGGCAACAGATTTCATTATTAAACGTCATAATACTCTTTACTAGTGCATGATATTTAAAAACATCTTTCAGCTATAGTATCTTTCATACCATTTTGTTGACTGAACTCTGAAGCATGTCCATTTTCCAGGTCATGAGTTCACCTGAACACCTAAAGCCTTGCATTAATTAGAATAACTGCTTAACTATTCAAGCATCAGGAAGTCAGGATTTCCAAAGATTTGGTGATTATTTATGGCAAATACTTTTAAAACTGTAATACTTACCAGAGTGCCTTGCCAATAAATATTAGATGATGGATTAATGTATATTTTAATGAGAGCAATAAAGTGCCTCAATCAAAATCAAGTTAATTAGCTATTACCATAAAGTTGGTAAAATAGATGACATATATTAAGCATTTACTGTGTGCTAAGCACCTTACATGAATGATCTCATTTAATATTCTCAACAATCATATGAGACAGACTTTGATACTATTCCCATTGTACAAATGCATGAACCAAGAAAGAGAAAATAAATTACTTTGTTATTATTACCTAACAAGTAAATACTGGAAAACTGGAATATGAATGCAAGTGGTCAGTCTTCATCTGAGGCTAAAGATTTTAAACAACTATATTAAATTTCTAACTGATTTTCTATCAGAATCAAATACTCATATATTGCATTTTAATAAAACAGAATCCTCATTTGAATACATATAAAACATTTTATATTTCTTTCACGGTCAGAATAGGGTCAGAATAGTGTATGCACAACATAGAGTTAGAATCATGAGGAAAAAACAAGAAAATGTAGTTGGAATTTTATATTTTTATATCATACTTAGATTTTATAAGAAGATATCTAATTCATGATGTCAATTTGTAACTCAATGTTGAGCACTTAGGAATTCTCATTAAATACTTTTCACTGATACTATGATCATTGGCTAAATTTCTTGAATATTCATGACCCATATTGTTTACTAACAGGTATTAAATGCAGTCAGTGTCTTTTCACTTTCTTGGTTAAACAAGAAGCCTCTTCAGGTAATTCAGATAAATAATAGTCTTATTTGGAATATTTCTGGCTTTTGAAAAAAATAAAATTTTTGAAAAAAATAAAATTTCTGTCTAATTAGAAGAAAATAATTGAAGAGAAATAGGAAGCTTCCCATACCTCCTCACAAATGTGATGTGTAGGTAATATAAGAGAAGACAATCTTAGACACAGAGTGATGTGCTGTCCTATGAAGATGTTTCCCTGAGATGCTGATTGTGCTAAGCAGATTATTAATAAAATAGGAGAAGCTTAGGTCTCTATCTTTTACTGTCTTGTTATGGTCAACCAGTGGCATAAATTCTTCCTTCAAAGGCCTTTGTGGTATATCTTCAAATCCATGTATTACATGCATATATATGAAACTTGACTCTCCCACTTTTGGAAAATACTGTCAAAAAATATTTTGCATTATGGGTTTACTTAAAATACTTATATATAAAAATCATCACATATCCACCACCCTGAATATACAAGGATGAATCACATATGATCTAGCTCATCGGCCACAAGGAAAGTCTATCCAAGCCATGCGGTATAAGAAGATCAGGAAGATCATGCAAGATAAGTGAATGAGATGGTGTCACTCAGAGGGCAGGTATAAAGGACCAGTGTGTCCTAGAGATGTCATATAAGTGTGGTCAGGACTAGGAAGACTAACCAAACATTTGTAGCAGTGTTTGATTTTCTCTTCTACTTTCCTCCCTATGTTATTTCAATAACATTGTGGGTGATGTATTTTTAATGGGGATTCTCATAGATTTATCTCTTTAAAGATAAGTTTTATCCCCACTGGGTGGGACTCTCACCAAACATAGCCTTTAAATAAAAAGACAATACTCAATCTTACCTCCTTTCTTTCTCACATTGTCAATGGATGACATGGGTGAAGAAAAGCAGATTATTTTTGTATTAAAAAGACTGGTAAAAAATAAGAACAAGAGGGAAAAAAGTAAAAGCAAATATGTTTTTCTTAAATCCAGCCTAAATAAAATATTTTTTTAGTTTAAAAATTATAATTAAATAAAAACATTTATTTACCTAAATTAGAGCCCATTTCTATTCTGTTCTTTCCAATAAAACTATTTGGCTAAAAAAAATGAGGTCACTTTCTCAAAACTTTTCAAAAGTTAGACTTGTGATATAAATATATTTTAGGAAGTTTCTTTTTTAGTGTCAGTGATATAATTGAAGTGAAAATGCTACTACCATTTTTTAAGGATTTTATACAACCATGCAGTTTCTTAATTCAGATTGTTTCAGAAAAAAATAAAAATTGTTATAGACTTTGTAAAATTAAATATGAACGATTACAAGATGCTCATATCAAGATATTATGGGGTGTTTTGGATTTTCTTGTCTTAATTTCCACTGATGCTAGGAAAGATTTTAAATGCCTTTGATAATTACAAGGCTCTTGTGCCTTCTTTCTGGAATTCTTGAATACGGTAGACTTCTGAACTACCTAAGGGGTTCCCATTAGAAGAGGATTTTTAGAATCTACTGCACCCTTAGTATGGTATGAAGAATAGAGAATTGATCCTCTGTTTCAACTGCACTCTATGGTAGACTTTACCAAGCTAATTGACCAATATTGGAATTCCAAAAATTTATACTAAATCAGAATCCAACAAACACTGTGTGTCACTTCGGTATAAAATGTTCTTCATATTTTTCTTGCTGAAGTAATGGCCATGTTTTGTGTGTTCTTACCTTTAATTTTTATTTTAGCCAGCTAAAGAATGTTTTTAGTGTTAACCTTCTCATTACATAATGAAGAGAACAACAGAATTAAAGTAACAATCATAGCAGATTAACATTTAGTCCCTGATTGACTGATGGAGAAAACAAGATGAAATACCAGACCCTCTCAAACACTGGAGTTTATCAAGTAATCTGAACAAAGAAAATGCACAATTGCAATCTGAGTGTATTAAAAAAAGGAAGAAAGACAGCATTAGTTCATTCTACTTTCAAGGATGAGTCATTCACCCTGTGCCACTGCTGAAGTGAAACATTTTTATTGATTTGCAGATTAAGAATCTATTTAAAAAGTGATAAATCAATCCTTCTCATCAAGCCTACTGCAGCATGTTCAGGAACTTGAAAGCAATCACTGATGTTTGAGGAAAGCTTACTTAACTTGTGTTTCTTATAATGATAGAGAAAACTATAGTTCATAATGAAGGCACTGTATATTGAACATCTTGATGAAAAGTCAGAAGATTGAGCTGGCATAAATCAACACATGAATCTAGAAGCCTGCAGGTGGAATGAAGAGCAGAGAGTTTACCTACCTTGATTATCACTACATTTGAATGTCAAGGAGGTGCTCACCTCTGTCATGAACTCCTATATATATGTAACTTTGATGCATGATTTTACTTATATCCTGATAGAACAAATGAGATTAAAAATAAAAACTATCTGGGCACTGTCTGTGTTGCCTTAAAAGAGTAGATCATAATCAGAAATCCAAATATTTTTAATGAAATCTTGAAATTCAAGTTTATGTTTATAAAAGGGGAAAGCAATTTTATTGCCAGAAAAAAAATTGAATCAAAATGCAGTGTTTTACAAGACAGATCTAAAATATTTGCATATGAGCATTATTACATTTCTGTAATGTTTGGTCTCTTTGTACAAATTAGTGCTTGGAAGTGAGAATAGATGAAATTATGTTACTTCACCAAACTATAAGTATTTTTTGGAGCTTTAGAAACTCATCAGCTTTATTCTACATTAACAAATATTGTAGTAACTTCAGGCTGCTATCCCCTATCTTCTAAATGGCAACACTGGAAAGCTATTTAATATTAATATATCTTGATTGTGGCAAACCTCTTTTAACAAGTATTAAGGCAAAGTCACCTTTTTTAACCCCAAGTTATAGGTCACCTCAGATATAACATGTAACTGATCAAGATTAGTAAGATTACTAGTTTTTTCTTACCTGAAAGATGATTATTATAAACATAATTTGGCTTTGTTTCAGTAAATAAGAGGTATTCTTAAGATATCATGGTTTGCTTAGGAAAGTATGCCATAAATTACCTTACTTTAATTAAATAAAAATGTTCCTGCATTGTTTTGTATCAATGTCATAATCTTTAAAAGCCAATCTCTTAGAATTAGTCAACCTTCCAACCCAGAGACATGTTTACAAGTCAGGTTTTTGTAGTGGATCAAACCATAGAGGCAATATTCATTTAAATCTTCTAACCTTTTATCAACAATGCAATCCAAAGGAGTTAAACTATGGAAATAATAAAGAACAGGCAAAAGATTATATGCCCTAAGCTCTTAATGATTGCTTTGTGTCACTGAAAAGTTAGAAATGGAAATTCTGATAATAAGAGAATGAATAAATGACATTCTATACTCTATGTGTAATGTTATACGGCTATTAAAATTTATATTGACTACATTATGGAAAAATCTTTGTAACACAACCAGATTGAAAGCTTCTAAATGACAGGGATTCCATTTTACTTTAATCATTTTTGTCTCTTGTATTAGTTAGGATTACACTGACTATAGCCCAAAATGTTAGTAGTCTAGCACAGTACAAGTTTTTGTCTTCCTCAATTAACTGTTCAATGTGGATGATCCTTATGGGCAGACAGCTTTTCTCCATTCAGTGTCTCAGGAATTTAGGCTTCCTTCATCTTATGACCTTGCTTTACCCTAGAAACTCCTCATTCTCTGCATCTGGCCAACTGAAAGAGAAAGAGGAAGGACATATAGAAACCATAAGGATCTTTTAGTAACTTGACTCAAAAGTGACAGATGCCAATTTCACTTCCAATCCATTGGTGAGAACTATGATCTGATCATACTAGATCCACTATGCAAAGTGATTATCTAGTGACAGTTCTGGGTTACAGAAGAAAAAGCACATATTTTGGTAGGCAATATGCTGTTTCTGCCACATTTTATTCAGTTACAGAGTTTGGTTCTATGAATGTTGGCTGAATGCGTTTTGTGCCAAGGATCACTGGGAAAATAGCATGAAGACATGAAATAGCTTGGTTCTTCAGGATTTACAAGTCATTCTTGAAAAATAAGACAAGACTAAGGCTGAGGCCAGATTATATAGAGACTTGTGCATTATATAAATAAGTTTATACTTTATTCTACAGGTAATGAGGATGTGTCAAGGGGTTTAAGAATAGGAAAAAAGATGATCAGAATTGCAATTTTTCTAAATATAACATTAGCAGCAATGTGGAGCATAAAGTTTAAAGAGTTAAGACTGGATGTAAAAATACCAATCAGAAGACTAATTAGTGCAAATGATAAATGCAATAGCAGTAGGTTATGAGGGGAAAACAGATGTGAAACTTAGTCAGTGGATGAACAGAATTTCATTCTTAATTATGGAAAGGCAGTAAAAGAAAGAGAAACATAGAGGATCTACTCCTTATTTAAAGCTTGGGGGGCTGTATTCACCAATGTTGGGAATTCAGAAGGAAAAATAGGGGTTTTAAGGAAAAATAGTAAGTTGTGGTTTGGAAATACTGAGTTTGACATACATATGAGTCTTCATGAGAAAGGAGATACTCAACAGTTGGTTAACTGTATGGGTCTTTATCTCAAACTACTGTACTGCAAGCTACCAGTAAAGAGGTAAATGTTGAAACGTGGCATGAATGATGCCACCCTTGGAAAGTCTATGGAAGGAGCAGAAGACAGAAACTGGTAGAATACCAATTTTGGATAAGTAAGAAATCTCAGATATTGAAGAAAGAAAGGGCTTAGTAAAGAGGAAGGTGGTGAAATTATTACTGAGATAGAAAATAAACATTGGATGAATGAAGGTTCTAGATTAATATATGTGAATGAGGAGAAACCAAGAGCAGTGGAACCATCTGTCTTGAAAAGAGAAGGGCCATCTGTTTTGTCAACATCATAGACAAGGAGATGAAGACGGATTCAGATGTAAATGAATGTAATTTTACAAGCAGTTTATTCTTGATGACCTCAATATGCCCAGTAAAATAAGAGACAAGAATATTTGCAGAATCACAAAGGTCACTCACCAAAGATTCATAAAAAGATTGTTGTGTAGTCCCTGACAGCCATGGGGATTTGTTGACCTTACTGTGACTGTAATTTGGAAACTGTATCTGATTAATTATGCCATTTTACCTAATGCTCTTTTATGTAGATATGAGGCTGAACGTAATTCCATATATCCAACTTTGCTCCCTTGAATTCATGCTATACTTCTTGGGAAGTAACTAGCATAGTTGTTTCTGTAATTTTATTATTAACATATTCCTTCCACATAAAACCATGCTAGAAGATTAATGCAAAGATAAAAAAAACTTGCTTTATGTGTACATGTCTCAAAAATTATTTGGCTAATAATGTTCTTTTTTTTTTTTTTTTGATCAAGCGATGTCTTGTTTAACTTGTCTATAGATCACCTTAATAAGTCTTATTTTCAACTTGAGGTTAGTTTTGTTTTAGAAGCTCTACATGCATCATAAATAAGATTTTCTAATAGCAGAATTTTGAAGATTTCTAATCTAAAAAAAAATGTATCAACAATCCAATTGGTTGATGTTTGAGGGAAGTATTTGCTTGTCAGATGTTGCATTAGGGTAGAACAGTGAATATCAGAGGCTGAAGGTGGGGACCCTTTATTAGCGTAAGACTCTCATGGACTGAAAATTTTGTGCAAAAATATGCCTCATAGGGGTATAGAATTATAAATGTAGGATATTTCTAGGTAAACAAATCCTGACCATCAATATATAAAGTTTTTTTCAGGATCATTATAGACCTAGGGGTGTGACCCAAACAAGGTTTTGTGGTATAAACTGTTAACTGGTAAATCATATTTTGTTTATATCAATACCCATAAGATTCACCTGGACACACACACACACACAAATATATACATGTCAATTAATTGGAATATATTTTCCAAAAATTCACAAGGAATGTTATATGTGTGTGTTTTTATTGCTCTTGTGACTTTCAGTAGTTCATTTATAAGAGCAGAGATGTCTCTTACTATCATACAGAAAATTATCTGAAGTATGAATGGAACAAGGATTCTACCTAAGGTTCACTTTGCTCTTAGAGATATATTTTCCTTTGTTTTTTAGACAGTTAAGGACTGGGAAAGACTATTCTACAGTAATAAATATGTTTATGACTTTAACAAGGTAGAAGTGAAATATACTTAGTATTACCTATAAGTCAAGAAAATCAATGTGTTTGAGGAATCAAAAAATCACTGACTATGGGCACCTGGGTGGCTCAGTGGGTTAAAGCCTCTGCCTTTGGCTCAGGTCATGATCCCAGGGTCCTGGGATCGAGCCGCACATCCGGCTCTCTGCTCAGGAGGGAGCCTGCTTCCTCCTCTCTCTCTGCCTGCCTCTCTGCCTACTTGTGATCTCTGTCTGTCAAATAAATAAAATATTTTAAAAAAATGCACTGACCAAAAAATGGACTACACCAGATTAGATTTCTATTCAGCCTTATTTCAAAACCGTATTTGAGTTATTATCTTGGTATAGTAGAAAGAACAGAGACTTTGGGATAGGATGGGAAAGCTCCTAAAATTCCATTTTATGTTTTGTTTTGTTTTAATCTGGTGATCCTAGATAAGTATTTAACATAATTTGACTTCCTAGGGTATTACTACAGAGATATTGTGAAATATATTATGTGTAATAATAGATACATCTAGATATAATTGGTTTGGTATAGTACAATTCAATAAATTATACTTTATCTTCTATTTTAATTGTATATCTAAAAGCAGAAAATACTGTGGGTAATGATCAAAAAGTTTCAGGACCTAGATCTTACAATTAGGCAGGTTTGATGAAGCCCAATCTCTATAATTTTTTGCTGCTAAACAGGAATACAAAGAAGAAAAGGTAAACACCATGTTCACTATAGAATAATGTGGTATTAAGGTCAATAGTACTCTAAAAGTCAACTGAAGTTTAGTTAGTCTTAGCTAAGATTTGGTTGTAAAAATGTATAAAATTTAGATAAGCTGTGTTATAAATATTTAGTGGTGAACTGTACATGGAGCTGGAGTGAGGAAAGAGATCAGGAAGCTGAGACTGACAAAGTAAATCACTGTAATAAATGCAATTAGTATCTGGAGAACCAAAGAACAAAATGGAAGATAGTCATGGTCCTTTGTGCTTATTGTATCTCATCAGTAACTTCAAACATATTTAAAAATAAAGAAAGAAAACAGAGTAAATTGCCCTAGAGATATTTTAGATTCATTTTGGTAAGTTAGAAAATGAAAATAAGAACCATTCGTTTTGACACTGGTTTAGAGTTTATGAATAAATTGTTCAGGCGGATTGCAAATCAATCCCGTTGCATTTTAAATTCTTCTGCTTTAAATGAATAAGCATTCATTATATTTCTACTATAAGCAAAACACTGCACTAGGCACTGCAAAAGTGAGTGGAAAATGAGAAGCTGTTTACACCTCTCGAAATTTACCTACTGCTCTACATTTATTTGATGAAATTGTGTTTTGCTGGGACATGTGCCATGAAATCATGAACTACCAAAACCTGGGGGGGAAACAAAATCACCTGCATTCTTTGATGGGTCTTTGCTATTAATTTATATTCATTTAAATTCTGTCCATGTGTTGGACACCACAAAACTGAATTTTTTATATACCATCTCATGAAATGAATGATGTAAGAACAGAACTTGTTTTTTCAATGCAGTCAGCATTCCAATGAACTCAGAATACAAATTTTGTTCTATTAAAAATAATCGAATCTCCCTATCCCACAGCCATTTAAATGTTTCAGAATGGAGCCATCCCTTTTTTATTCTAGGAGATGTATACAATAAATCTCATTATGAAAATTACCATATTCGGACTATCTTAATAATGCGCATGCCAATATCTCTACCACCTTCAAACAAACAAATAATGGTGAAAATTATGCTACTACTGACAATGGTTAGAAATGTTATTGAAAAATAAACTATTTTCCTCTTGTTAGACTAAAACAGCTTCTTTGCTCATTTAACTAGCTAAATGACATCTAGATATTGAACATTGTAATGTACTGGGAAAACATTGTAATATTCAGGGAAAAGTTCTACAGAGATATCGATATGTGTCATGTTTCTATGCATGCATGTTTGTTCCTGCACATATGGAGAAGACAAATAAAATCGAATCTTAACAAATTTTGTATGAGGATTAAAGAGATAAAAAAGTCTTCCTACATTGTCACAAACACTATCTGAATGGGGAATCAGCTGACGTTCCATTGTTGTTCTCATTAGATTGAAGCACCAGTTTGAGTAGATTTTTATTAGAGACCCTCTCAGAGATAAGTAATCAAAATACATCTAGGCCTGCCCTGCTCTCAGCAAAGCACTTATTTTTAGATTACTACCCTGGGTAGGTGCTTATCCTTGTGTATCTTAAGACTTACAGAGGTTGTATTGTGCACTGAATGGCTGGATTTAGGAATCTAACACCACTAGAAGCAGAAGCAGGCAAAGAATAGGTTGCATCATTGGCTAATCCTACAAAGTCTCTCAACATTCTGCACCTACTACTCATATTAATGCTTTATTTCCAGGTATAAGACTTATTTTATAAGTACAATTTACTCCTAGAAGGGTTTTCTTCTTTGCTCTATCTCTATCCTCAAGTGCTCCAACAGGGACATCATCTATACACATTTCAACACATTTATATCAAAGGACCATATTCTCTCAGATACAATGTAGAGGCCAATCTCTGTGATGACCAAGCAACTTCGAAATTTCTCTGTTATCTGACATTTTCTTGTTCTTATGCATTGAATACACATGGCTTTGGAGTTAGACTTCAGTTGCAATTCCGGGTGCTCTAATATCCTGGATAGCTTATGTAAAATTTCTCATCCTCGGGGCGCCTGGGTGGCTCAGTGGGTTAAGCCGCTGCCTTCGGCTCAGGTCATGTTCTCAGGGTCCTGGAATTGAGTCCCACATCAGGCTCTCTGCTTGGCAGGGAGCCTGCTTCCCTCTCACTCTCTCTGCCTGCTTCTCTGCCTACTTGTGATGTCTGTCAAATAAATAAATAAAATCTTTAAAAAAATAAAATAAAATAAAATTTCTCATCCCCAGTGCTTTCAATTTTTAAATGGGCATAGTAAAGCTGATCCTTCACATCTCATTTCACTGTTTTAAGGATCAAATAAAATTTTGATCCAAATGAAAGCAAATTTAATGTTTGTGATATGAAGTCTAATTAAATGTAAGGGAGTTTAAAGATTTTAATTGGAAAACAGATTTTCAGGGTATTACACTTATACTTCCTTTGTTGGAACAGGGCTGGCAAATTAAAATTGCAATTTATTTTACTACAGTTACGGCAATTTATAATGTGTTTTTAAACTTATTATTGATGCCTGGATAAAAAGTTAATGTGCAATGTTAGGATTATTGTTTACTGATTATAGTTTAATTAATTGCTTTGTACATTCTATTTTTATCTACCTAGGATGCAGTCAATGAACACAATCGTTTGCAAAGTTCAGGTCAATGGGTCTCAGTGATCTGTCAAATGAAGAATGAGAATTTTGATCATGCATTCTATTTAAAACAATGGTGGATCTCCAAGCCTTAAATTTCTATAATGATTACAGCTTACATTAAGAAACGATTTGGTTGTCAGAGATAGAGGAGTTTCCAATCTCATTTTTACAGCTAATTATGGGGTAAATTTAGAGAATCACATGCAAGAAAGAGCATCCTACTAAATTCTCCTTAAGTAAAATGATAATCTTTCCTAGTTTCTCTGCCACAGAGGTTTTTGGGAGAATCTTGTTAATGCAAGTCAGGACTAGAGAACATCCCAAACTAAACAAATGGAAAAGCACTGGAGTGACTGCTTTGTTTCTGAAGTCTTTGGGTGATTTTGCCCAGTGTTGGTTTTGTTGTTAACATGCTTGCAGTTGTACATAATATTCAGACCTCTCCTGGGGATCTATGCATCTTTTGTTATATAGCAACATAACATAATGATTTAGTGTTTGCCATGGGATAAAATGTTTGCTCAACCACTTCTTGGCTTTATGACTTCATACAATTTATTTACTCTCTCTGTACTTTTTGTTGTTTTGTTTGGTTTGGGATTTTTAAATTTTTTACTTATTTATTTTGGGATTGCAGTTAGATATGAGAACATCTTTCTTAGTGTTGTTTTAAGTTTAAGTTTAATTTAACAAAAGCAGCTGAAACACACAATAAATGCTAGTAATTGCTAACATTTGCCTTTTCTTATTTCGCCCAGTGCAAACATGGGGTCAAATAGACAAGTGTTTGAATCTGAATAGTGATATTTATTTGCTAAGGTTACTAAATTATTTACTCTCTTGTAGTATTAATTTTTATATCAAACATGGCCTTCCTCCCAGAGTTAAATGTGATAAAATATGTGAAAATGCTATACACGTAGTAGATGCGCAGTAACTGTAACTGTCCATTAAGTAGACTTCAAATGAGGACTTTTTTTTTTTTCCTTTTCTGCTAAAGACATAGTTGTTAAATCAAGTCTGTTGACTTCTGTTCAAGGAAGATAACCTATAGAGTATCAGTTAACTTTGGCACATTTCATTTGCAGACAATACAGGCCAAAGAAGGGAGAATAGGTCAGGAACAACGAGAGAAGCAAAAGGCAAGGCCTCACGCTGTGAATAGCTTTGTGCTAGGGCAGGTGTGAAAACCAAATAAAGGTCCCAGTACTGCGAGGTATGCATCTGTGGTCATGCTATGTTGACTGTCCTCACTATGGCATATCCTACCATGCTTTGTTATTAAATCCCCAAATATTTTTCTGTCCTCTTACTTTCCCTCTAAGCACTACTTCAAAAGATCAGCAGAACCAAAAAAAAAAAAAAAAAGTAACCACATGTGTAAGGATGTTGCTTTTGGTATATGCAGTTTGGAAGAAATGAGACTTATAAGGAATCCCAGGTGATAGTTGCTTTTCAGAGAAATACTTTATTTTCCCAATCCATTTGCAGGAGGCTATGATAATAGGGAAGGCTTTTAGATACACATCCAAACCCATAATATGAGTCCAAATTAAATTCTATGTAGGGCAAAAACATCTTTCCCTTGTAAGAGGGAAATCCATGATTCCTCTCAAGAAGACAGATTCCCATTTAAATCATGTCATATTAAACTTGAGCTGAATTAAGAATGGAAAGTACAGTTCCCAGATGAAAGAGAAAATGATAAGATGGGCAATCCTACATCTTACAAATTTACTACTGAAATTCAATTGATATTTTTGATCACTTACTATATAAGATAAGGTGTCTGTACCAATGACTGGATTGATAAACTGAATACCATAGTGTCATGTTTTCTCTTCAAAGATCCTCTGTAAAAGATTTATGAAAAAGCATAGACAACAGGAAATGTCAGAGATTCTATTTTGTGATGTAGTTGTGTTCTTTCAAAGGCCCTCTTTGATGTGCTAAGGGAGGAGTTTCCTAAAATTCTGTAGCATAAAGAAATATGGTCTGACTCTATGAGACCAGTAAAGAAGAAAAGTTGGGTCTTGTTAAAGACATAAATGTTTCATGACACTTGTTAAAGATGGTAAGGCAGGGGCGCCTGGGTGGCTCAGTGGGTTAAAGCCTCTGCCTTCAATTCAGGTCATGACCTCAAGGTCCTGGGATTGAGCCCCGCATCGGGCTCTCTGCTCGGCAGGGCACCTGCTTCCTCCTCTCTCTCTGCCTGCCTCTCTGCCTACTTCTGATCTGTCAAATAAATAAATAAAATCTTAAAAAAAAAAAAGATGGTAAAGCAGACTGTATTCAAGGGAAGCTACTTAGGGGAGAGAAATTGGAGTCAACTCTAACAAGGACAAGCAGGGGTTTATTAGGCTGGGTGAACAGGCTGGGGGTTAGTGGATGGAAAGTCAGAGTAAAGGAGATTCTTGCTTGTTACACTCAACAGAATTCATGCTAAAGATAGGCCACCATGATTAAATATTGAGGATTGGGGATGAGGAATTCAATCAGATACCTAAGATAGTTAGATGCCAAGAAAGGGGGTTTTCATTAGCTTACTTAGAATTCTTGCTCAATCTGGATTCTATAAATACAGAGGAGAAAGCCCAAAGTCAGATCTAACTCAACAGAATGCTCAGAGGAGCCCGAGGAAAGGGAGATCAAGGAGTAGTCTTTGTCAGACTCAAAAACTATCAATAATAGGATAAACCTTGTGAGGCAAAAATGTAGATCAATGAAATAAAATAAATAAATCTAGGAGCTGGATAATTTCGCTTTATTAATACCACCTAATGTCTTGTGATCTTCTTCTGTGAGCTGATATTCTGCTACAAGTTGTGTTTCTTTTTTAAAGCAAAAGGGTTCATCCACACTTTTTGGGAAAGTGGAGTGTTTGTGCTGTGTTTGTGGGGGAGCAAGGAAAAAAGAACAGCCAATACACAAAACTTATAGGTCAGGTAAGAACAAGGCACCAAGTCGTCCTTAGGGTAACATCTCAAAAACATTCATGAGAAAATAATAAAGATAATATCACTTGTTTAAAAAAGAGCAAAGACATTCAAATAAATTACTGTTTCTTTCTTTTCACTTGTGCTTTTCAGAAAGGCTGAGAAGAAAAATAAAGTGGTTTATTTTATGATTCAGCTTAACTTATATCACTTATATCATGTAGCACTATTAAATGATATTTCTGGAAAATGTGCTAGTACATAAATCTTACCAAAATAGTTGGAAAGCTCTACTTTAAATAACATGTAATGATATTTTTGCTCTCTAATGCTAATTAACCCAGCATGCTTCACAGTGTTTGGGAATTTTGTAGTTTAAATAAATTCATGTGATAAAAATTCAACACAAAATATTATTTCATCTGTAGAATATATTATGCTTTAAATTGCATCAAATATCCATTTTAATAACTCTTTAATCTACAAAAATAAATGTCTAATTATATGTGTATTTTAATCAGATGCAGGTACATAGAAGATAAAACTACTCTCAATTCGTTCTTTGGATTCTTTCCACTGATAAAGCTAAGACAGTACATAGCAAGCCTAGGTAGCAAATGCCAGTCTAGTACATTGACTTTATTCCTGGTGAGAGCAGGTGAGGAATGACAAAAAGAGAATCTCACTACAGAACCCACTTCTTGCTTCTCTTTCCTGTGATTTGTTCTCAAGTAAATGCTTCACTAAGCAACATAACGTTATGTTGTGCTGAATCCTATTGGCATTTTCACCATTCAGGGTAAGTAAATATTTAACATTTAATAGCAATATTCTCTCAATTCTCATCATTTAAGATCTATCTATAAATTCATATAACATTTTCCATTTAAATTACATTTCTAGGATTTTCATCATAAAATCATGAATGATTTGAAAATGAATTTGAGCTCTGAGCCATCAGTTGGTGATGTTACTTTATTGCACTTTCAGGCTAGAGAAATATTTTCCCCAAATCACACAGATAGCAAATGGTGGGATTGGAACACAAGATGACTGATTCCAGAGAACATGCTCCTAAACATTATTCTTAACTACTATGAATTAGGGATTGCATTAAAAAACAGTCTAATACAAATTAAATCATATATGTTAAGGATGAAATATACTTAAAATTGCTAGTCATTAAGTCCATTTGTTCCATGTTAGAAGCTCAGATATTAAGCTGGCTACCTGGCTAGACTAAACTAGACAGCTGACAAACCAACTGAGGAGCTGACATGGGAAAGGAATTTTGCAAGAAAACCTATTGCCAACTTATCATACAGATGGAGAAAGGTAGCCCTACTTTAAGGGGAGAGCATGAGTGAAGACATGGTGGAAGCCAACAAAACACGCCCTCAGGTTTTGATCTGATGGTTTAACACAATTAGAGAAACTGAAAATTGTGATCAGGTCTTGAAACAATGTTGAACTATAACAAGCACTATATCATAAATGGCTTTTGTTACTAGGCTAAAGACTGAATTTTATCCTGAGAGTTATAGGGAGCACTAAATGATTTTTAAGCAAGGCTTAGCTTGACCAGATTTATAATTCAGAAAAATCACTCTGGCCACGGTGTGGAGAATCGTCTGGGGAGGATCACATTGGAGACCACAAGGGTAATGGGATTCTGCCTAGAGCTGCAGTGGTTAAAATAGAGAAAAGTTGAATACATGAGATGAGTGGTTTAAGGTCTCAGCGACTGATTGGACATTAGGCATGAATGATAGCTCTGGAAGACTTTCAGTTTTCTATTTTTAATTAGCATATTTCAGTTTATTAAGAAAGGGAATACAGGAGGAGGCATGGGCCTGGAAACAAGGTAAAGTTTAGTTTGGGATGAGGGTATAGGATTTTAGAAGAAAATAAAATAGAGAGACATTTCAAAGGCTTCAGAATGTACTGCTAGTACGCACTTGGCCTCTAAGAGAAAAACTGAAGCAAACTGTTTTATTATATATTGTGAGTTAGTCGAGTGGAAATGTTTGCTCTTACAAGTGATGAATGAAGTCGTTTTCTTCTCTATCCACATAGTTTTCAGCTAACTGCCATGTGTTTGCAGCTATAGTTGGTTTCAACAGTTTAACTTCCCTAAAGATTCTGATTAACTCTAAAAATCAGATTGTAAAACTTACTTGAAATATCTCAGGAGCATTAATTCTATATTGACAGGTTGGTTAATTCATATGTAATTGCTGAACGAATGTTCACAATTTGAGTTTTACATCACCAGAACTTTTCATCCTCAAAATGTCTTTAGAATTTGTCAAAGAAAATTTGTCTCTTTCTAGACTTCAATTTCTTAAACATTCAACTCCTCTTCCAAGACATTCAAAACCCATTACTCTTGCTTTAGCTAAAATAATCTTGGTAACAATTTGATTATAATACTAAAATAGACTACTTCTTTAGAAGTTACTCTCAATGTTAATGAAGTTACGGAGTCAGCCTAAAAGTAATGAGAACATGTCTACTGATACGAAGCAAATTCATGAGCCAAGAATGTCTTGCAAGAGCATTCAACTTTCTTTCAGAAATGGTTCTCTGTTGTTAAATGTACATGCTTTTATTTCCTCAAATATGTTCAGAAGATATTAAGTGACTATTTTTGAGAAAATATGTGATTTAAAATGTGAATGTATAGATGTTCTCAAATCCTCACTTTAGCTATATCTGAAAAATTAGTCCTTAAATAACCGGGAGCTTCGTCCATGTAGTTTAATGACATCAAATACATTTTTACTTGTAGAATTTCTACACTACCAAAGGTAAATGCAGAGGTTTTGCCCTTTCCTGTGTTTGTATATGGTGAACTCTGTTCTACTCTCACACTTTTACTTTATGCTGGTGTTATGACACATACTTCTTTGCTAAGACTGCCATAACAAAGTACTGCAAACTGGTGGCTTAAAATAACGGAGAATTATTCTCTTGAATCCTAGGGACTGGAAGTCCAAAATCAAAGTCTCAGCAAGGCCATGCTACCTCTGAAGACTCTATAGAAGTACCCTCTCTTACCTCTTCCAGCTTCTGTTGCCCCGGAAGTTCCCTGTTTTGCAACTGTGTGACTTTAATCTCTGACTTTATTGTCACATGGCCTTTTCCGCCAGATCCCCTCTGTGTCTCTATATCCAAATGTCTGTCTACTTTCTCTCTCTCTTTTTTTTACTATGTTCTGTTAGCCACAGTAGAGTACATAATTAGGTTTTGATGTAGTATTCAATGATTTATTAGTTAAGTGTAACATCCAGTATTCATTAGAGCACATGCCCTCCTCAATCTGCTTTCTCTTATAAAAATACCAGTCATTGTATTTAGGACCCATTCTAATCTATGATGACCTCATTTTAACTTGATTACATCTCCTAAGATCCTATTTCCGAAGAAGACCATATTTTTAGACTGGACAGACATGGATTTTGGAAGGTGCTATTCAACCCAGTACATGGTATTTATCAAACTGATTTGAGTTAGGGTTATATGAAAGTGCATTTTTCTCACACTAAACTCTGAACCTTGGCAGCATAGTTATCCTGTTTTAATAATTTGTCTTCCCAGTAACACCTCGCACAATGCCTCACACTAAATTGTTAAATGCATTGTACTGACTTCTGGTTAAACATGGCAGATTGAATTTATGTCTATTGCTATTCTCTAGGGTACATTATCAGCATTACTAAAGAGAATTTTTTAAATGTAAATGTCTACAATAACAGAAAATGAAATTGGGCTGGAGTTATGAATGTAATTTTGGAAGACAAAACTTGGTCTCAGCTATGTTAACTGAATTAGTAAAACAGAAACTGAAATGTGCAGAAATAAAAGCTAAAGATGACAAGGAAGTTGATTTTCCAGATTACCAGAAAGACCCTGGAATTGAAGGGACCCAAGACCCTGGAAGGTTTGACTAAAGTTTGAGCCTGAAAACAAGTGAACTAGTAGAAAAATCTGTTTAAGACACAGTTAAACTCCTAGGATCCATGGTTCTATCCCATGCAGGCATGTGACAAGGCCAATGCAGATCGGCAAGAGACAGATATTCTCTCTTCCCCTCATGGAGAGATTATTGGCAGAGTCCCGGGATATAAGGACACCAGGAACATTGAAAGGTGGAGGTTAAATGAAAGTTTCTGTATGATTCTCAGCTCTATTCTCTGGTTCATTAGAAGGCGGGAGCCATGCTTTTTTCCAAAACCCAAGAGAAATATAACAACTATAACTATAACTATAACTATAACTATAACTATAAACATAAATATATATTTTTTTACCTAGAGAAATTGAACCACCCTAAAAAAAATAAAAGATGCTAATATGGAGCTTTCCATAGAATAACGATTTGCTCCTTTATCACCTTAAAATGAATTCTACCAACCAACAAGATCTACCCTTGTACACAGAGCATATAAAATGCTTTAAGTTCTTTACTATTAAATCCAAATGAATCTTTAAGAATCAACAGATATTTAAGAGAAGTATAAAATAGGAAAAATAGTGAATAAAGGTAGCAAATGCACAAAGTACAAGACCTCTAAGGAATTATCCAAATGGCAACTCCTTTACTTCCTTCAAGTGCTTGTTCAAATGTCATTCTTTGAAAGGCAATCTTGATTACTTTACTCAAAATGTTGCCTGTTTTTTTGTTTTGTTATTTTGTTTTGCTTTTACACCTTCAGTACTCTACATTCATTTTCCCCTATTCTTCATTTTTTTTTTTCTTTTTAGTCGCTAGCTATGATATAGTAACTCATAAAATCTATTGGTTTTGGCCCTCCTCTTTAGATTACGGACTCCACAAAGGCAAGTGTCTTTGTTTATCTGTTGGCTGATTTGTCCCCCAAGTATCTTTAACAGTGCCCATGGTAACAGTTCCTTTATTCTAGATAACTGACATATCCAAGATTATAGTAATACAATGTCATAACTAAATGAAAGTTCTGTCTATACCAAACCCTGTTTCTCAATGCATTAAGCAACCGAGAAAAATATACTAATGTTCAATCAAGAGTAATACTTAATTAAGGCAATTTTCAAGGGAAATGACAAGCATAAGATTCAAAGTGACCAATTTTACCAGAGCCATAGTGAATGTGAATGAACAATTTCATTAATTTTCACAAAATTTCCATAGTAACAAAATACGTCCCACCTCTAAACTTCTCAGTGATTAGTTCCAGTTCAGTCTAGTTCTCTGCCACCATCTTGATAGTGGATCTTGTTGTCATGGCAATCATTGGGAATGTTTCCTTGCTAATTAGCTTAATGCTGTAAGTGAATTGCCTAATGGGTGAGTTGCCATACATCCAGACTGGCAGTTTCTGGCTAAAAGTAGTCATGACTTCTACTTTGACAGCTCTTGATTTGTTGTCCAAATTCAGTATAACCTCAAAAACTGAATCTTGTATGGTCTGAAGGAAATTTTTTTTTAAGATAGTACTTCTAAAGATATGTATAAATTGGGCTTATGATAAGATTTAGTAATTTTATTAGTTACTGTGAATGAGCAAAGGTTAATTAGTTAATCACAATAGTCTTAAATTATGCTAAAGAATTCTGTGTTTACTGAATGCCGACTTGGTTCCAGATACTGGGTTAGGCCCAGTGAGACAGAGTTGAATGATACTGATAAAATGCTAGTGACTTGATGAGTTTAAAGTCTAGTTAGAGAGGCATATTATTCAAATGCTCACAAATTAAATGGACAATGACATATTATGACTATATTCTGTGAATAACAAAATGAGAAATTAATGCAGGGGCCCCTAAATTTAAATTATCAAAGTCAGAGAAAGCTTATATGAGAAAATGACATCTAGGCCATAATGATGGAGAGGAGCTGTCTCAGAGAGAATTCAGCATATTCAAACCCTCTAAGGCAGGGAGAACAAAGTTAGTGTCATCAGTGAACACTGACCAGGGAAAAGGAGCTTGAGTCATGAAATATCACTAGAGAAACAAGGGTTAGATCTGTTGGATTCTCCGTAGATCATTTTTAAGAATTGTGAATTTTATCCCAAATATAATGGAAATTACTTGAGGAATTTAAGCAGAGAGTGGCATTCACAAGAATTTTAAAAAGACATTCTAAGTGCTATGTGAAATATGAATTTAAGGAAGGCATGAGATGAAACAAATCTAAGACGATGTTCCACAGTGGCCATAGAGATGGACAGATTGAACAGATACATAAATAAATGTTGCTAAGTTAAAAAAAAAAAGTGTGTGTCAGTAAAAAAAGGCAAGAAGACACTCTTTTTTTTTTTTTTACGCTTTGAACTATATGCAAAAAACATCATTTGTGAGCACAATATATATAGTGGCGGAATATTTAGACCTATAGTTCTGAAATAAAATAGAAATGGAAAAAAAAGGTTCATATTTGAGTTTTCAGTTAGGTTGACAAATGAACAGTTGTTGCTCAAGGACATGGAAAAATAGGTTGTCCTCACCACATGTTATGTGTTTTTCCAAACCACCACTCTATCTTCTTGCAAATATGAACTGGAGAAGGTAATTAGGCCAAACTAGTGGAAATTGGTCTTTAAGCAAAAATATGTTGATCATTATGGCACTGATCTCATAATTTTATCATGTTTAAGACATGTAGGGATGGTCTTGCCCATATGACATTTAACAAGAAGGAGTCCTTTTAAAAGTTTTAATTGCTTATATCTGCTGAAGTCCATGGAAATATGTAAGTGATCCCAACTAAGGAAAATTTAAATACAAACAACCATGCTGGAAATTAGAGTTTTTCAACCCCAGTACATTTTTTCCAGAATCATTATTTGTTATAAATGCTGACTTGTACATTGTAAGATATTTAGCACACCCTAGCCTCTACCCACTATATGCTGGTAGCAACTTCCCAATTCCCCCAACCATGGCAATTATCAAAAATGTCTCTAGACACTGGCAAAAGTCCCTCTGGGGGCAAAAATCAACTTTGGTTGATAGAACTGCTGTAAGTAAATCTACCTTTCTGCATATTATTTTTTAGCCATTAACTAATATTGAAATAATAAAATCTGTGTCCATTACCAAAATTAATACACTATACATTTGATCAATCAATTTGCTATTCTAATTGGATGTACTGCACACCTCCCTATATTTGCTGGAGGCACAATTAGTTTTTCTCGCCATCTATAATCTTAATCTGCCAATAGTCATGATCTACATTATCATTATAGTAGAACCTGAAATGATTAGGGTAATAGAATTGGCACAGAAACTGTGAAGCTTAGTCAAAGTATATTAATTAGCAAACACATTTAAGTCCTTTATATTAAGGAATATAGACTCCTTTCTGTTTCATGCTCATTGTAATGGAAATTTTTAAGCTGGAATTTCTGGCAAGATGAATAACTATCTTCTTGTCTAATCATATTTTATAAGTTTCTATGATATACAAACTTATAATAGCCTTCTATTGAACAGGTAATGGTTTGGCTTCTAATTATACAATATGTAAATAATTCAGGACAATTTGGAGAAAGAGAAGGATTAAATATAGACGACTTCCTGCTAAGGGAATTTTTCTTCTTTTTAAATGCTCATGTCTTCCCTTCAGTAATCCTTATCTTTTCTCTCCTGCTTCAGCTTCTTTATTGTTCCTCTACTAATTTGGTTATCATAATCTTTGCAGCACCACAAAACACTTCAAGTTCCCTCTGCAACCTTCCAAAAAAGTCAATGAAAATGGCTATTAGACATCTCTTAATTAAATATTCCTTCAGCTTCTCTGTCCCAGTTAAGCCAGTATCTTGCCTTTTACAACTTTTGACTTTTTCTATGTATGTTCTATCCACCATGGAAGTTAAAATGTACAGAAGTTTTCGAAAGAAGCAATCCCACTAACCAGCATATACCCCAATCTCCTCATCTATGAAGGATATTTAACATTTTATGAGATGCCATGGAGAACCAAAAGAATTAAAAGTAAAACTCTGCTCACATTTGGTTTTCTTTAAACTGTATTTCTGCAACATTTACATTAACAGCTTGTTTAATACCAAATTTATCCATTTCCCAAGTTCAAACTTGCTGCAGTCCTTCTGTCAGTAACATTTCTACTCTCCCCATTCCCTGAGATTAAACACTGAGACCTGACTTTTTCTCATCCATTGTTACTCACATTCTAAATAACTGATTTATTTAATTGTATCACTAAGCATCTACTAAGTGCCAAGCATTGGCTAGGACCCATAACAACCTTAAGGTAGTTCTTAAATTCTTTAAAACGGAAGAGTGGGGCGCCTGCATGGCTCAGTGTGTTAAAGCCTCTGCCTCTGGCTCAGGTCACTATCCCAGGGTCCTGGGATGGAGCAGCACAGCTCAGCGGGGAGCCTGCTTCCTCCTCTCTCTCTGCCTGCCTCTCTGCCTACTTGTGATCTCTGTCTGTCAAACAAACAACAAAAAAAAACTCTTTAAAAAATTAAAACAGAAAAATACTTTATAGGGCATGTAACTGACTAACTGACTAAGCTATTAAAACTGTAATTGAGAAGATAGCTCAATATCCCACTGCCAGCACCTTTTGTTAACCCTAATCTAACTCTTATATTAATCCTTTATTTTCATCTCTTCACTTTGAATTTCCCAATATTTCTTCTTATCCTACTTATTGATGACAAGAAATATCCTAAAATTCCCTACCCAGACATCAATATTGAACTTTATTATCTTTATGGTAATAAAGTATTCTGGTGATAGTTTGCAATCATGAATATCTCTCACTTAAAACTTCTATTATTAGGGTTAATGATTTTTACACATTTCCAGGGGGAGCTGGTGGAAATAGCTCTGTATTCCATTCTGTGAGCTTTTTTGGTAGATATTCCCTAAAATATAATAACCACAAATACTAGATTAGCTTTGGCTACATGTATTTGGATTTTTGTACATCTGTTATTTCACCTTTTAACCCATGCTGTGGATTGAAAATGCTCATCCTGAGATAGTGAGAGAAGGCAAGACCTTGCCCCTCTTCTGATTTTTTATTCATCTTGTTCTACTTCTTCATTATGCTTGTAACCCCCCAAACCATATGCCTGTCTCTGCATATTCTCGACTGTAAAGATAGCAAAAAGATGGAAATATTTTTTTATTATCGTTTTCCCATCAAAAATCTTGATCTGATTCTGGGATTACAATTAACAGTGAATTTCTGAATCTTTGTTAAGAGACTAAGGAGGCTCTGGAGGTGAAGGGGCAACTCGTGGAGAAATTTGGAGACTAGCAGCTGACTAATATCCATGTCCTTACTGTCTAAAGCCAGAAGGAGCTACTAACAGGCAGTAGATTTTAACTCTTGTAGAACTATTTCAGGAAGAAATATGTTCTCAAAGTCTGTGTGCTTAAAGGTACAGAGGTTTGAACATTTATGAAAGTCTTAAAGCCTGCCACCAATTTAAGATCTTAACACTAATTGTTTTAGATAAAGCTGTCTCATAGGACACTTCAGTATCTCCCAGAACGTCCCACATCACTTAATGTGAGATTCGTATTAGGACTCCTGCTAGGACAATCAAAGGCAATGTGAAACTTGTTCATATTCATATCTGTATTGTCTTGATTCTCTACATGAGTCTGTTAGGGAGCAATAGGATAACACAAAAACCCCTTTATTTTAAATCTCAAAAGCATTCAAAACCACATTTAAAAGCCTTGGTCCTCTCCATTCTGCATTCTCTCTATTCACAAATATAGACATAAATCCCAGGAGGTGAATGGAACAACAATAACACTGGTCTGAAAATGACTTAAACTCCACTCATTCCATTCTCATCACCTGCCCAAGGTATAAAAGTAGGATGATGAAAAATCATAGTGTATATGTGTGTATAAATTTTTAAATTAAAATAATGTGTTGTTAATTGCATAGATTTGAACATATGGCCAACTCAATTATAAAAAAAAAATCTAATTTGTCAGAAGGTAAAGAGAAATAATGATGCAGCAATTATCCCTCTGAACTTATTTCTTAATTATCCAGGCAAGACAGCTAATGATGTCCGTTTCCTAGGTTCCACTGGCAGTGCAATAATTAGAGGTCATGCAAGAACATTTGTCTCAAGGAGACATAATGTCAAAATGGTAAACTCAGAATATAAACCTGAAATCTAATATGAGTCCAAGTTCATGATGCAGAACCAGCAGTCTAGAGATTTTTATAGCCCTTGTATTAATCAGAAATTTATTTTGTTTCATAACTCTAGACCCCATTAACTGGCCATGATTGGTAGTCTAATACTCTAGGTATTGAACTCAGAGCTGAGAATGTGTCCAATGAGATCATCTGAGTCCTTATTACCAACAAAACAAACAAAACAAAAACAAACAACACCCCCCCCCAAAAAAAACAGAAAAAGAAGTGCCATCTAATGTTAATAAGTTTTTTAAAATTTAATTTTTAGACTCAATCCAATCACAGGACTAAGGCCACAAATGTTCATATGCTAATAATAGAGTCTTGAAAACATAAAGGTATTGTTATCAGCAAGGCCTAGAGTAGAGTATTACTTTTGAATAAGCTTCTGGAGGAGCCCTGATCAAAGTCCTATCATGCACGAAAGCCACCCACAAGCTTGGTGTTCCAAACTCTGATGGTGAGGAAATGTTTCAAAGAATCAGCCTCCATCTACAGTAAACCTTGTGGTTTTCTATTTTATTTCATGACACACAATACCATCTGGTTATACAATAAAATATAACTACTCCTTAGAGAAAAGTCAGTTTTTCTTTTCAGAAGAATCCAAGAACGACAGAGATTCCTCATTAGCCTCTTGATACGGACTTTTGTTGTTTGAGCACAGATCCTCTTATAAAGGTATATATTTCAAATAGCTATTTGGTTGTAATACATTTCTGAAACAAATGTTTTCTCTTCAACAGCTATCATTTTAAAATATCTAGAACTATATTGTATATTTCTTTAAGTGCCAGGGATAAATTCTTGTGTGAGAGAAATGACAATTATATTTTCTTTTCAGGAAAAAATAGCAAAGAAAAAAAATGGAGTAAGCTTGAAAGAGTCTCTCCTTTTACTCCTTGTGTTGTTATTAGAATATACACTAATCTTCTGACAACATTCTGCCTTCAGCTCTATAAATATGAAAAAAATGATATGCATGTTTTCAATAGAAGCTGTTAATTAGAATAAGTCTCTTGCCTGATTTGTTAAAAGAAATTTAGAAATTTTCCAGTCATATCTGCTCTGAAGGACATATTTTCTTCTCTTGCCTCCTCAGTGTTTCATAGGGAACAACACGGCTCATGTTTAGGAAATTAAAATTCTGAATAAAAGAAAATTACTGACTCCTGTTTTGGGTTAGGATAATAAAGAAATCAAATTTGAACTGAATAATACATTATTTACCTTCTCAAGTTTTACTAATACAAATAGTGAACTAATTAGACTTTAGTTTTACTTTAATAGCTAATATTTCATTTCACTATTTTTGGTAAATCTGAAAGTATTCAGATTCATAACTGCCTTATTTTATCATAATTTTTAAATACATACTTACCAAATAGAGTATGGGGAACATGTAAAAATTGCCTCTTCAAATATGAACTCATGTTTATTATAACATAAACACAGATGGTTACATATAGAAATAATCATAAGTGTGTGTGTATACACAGGTTGAAATATACATGTGTATGTTCTTTCTTTGTCAGCTTAGGGGGCCTAGAAATAACAACAAAGTAACAACAACAAAGTAACAATAGGCATACCATACTCCCAGGTCTGGTTTTCAATAGCATTTTCCAATGAAAAGCTCTCCTTGGAGAAATGAGTGACTCTAGGCCTGGGAAAGGAAAAATATAGGATGAATCCAATGCACTTTGAAGTGTAAGAAAGAAAGGAGAACTTAAAACCCCATAACAATGGGGGTATGCCAAAGGAACAAAGGATGCAAGTAAAAGAGCTCCCAATAGACAAATCTAGAACAATTTTTTCACTGAAGTAAATAATGTAATGTTAATTTATCACCCAAAGTATAAAATATTTATAAATCTATGCTACTATGAATAAGTGATTGAATTAATTAATTAATTGTTAAGAATGGATAAATCTCCCATATAAAAGGATTCTCAGTAATGTATGTACACACTCTGCTTTCCAGAAGGTGAAATGTGACTCCCTACTCCTTCAGTGTGGGCTGTGGATAGTGTCTTCCTTGTAAAGAACACATTATGCAAAAGGAGGAAAAAAGAGTAACTTTATAGTGAAAAATTTTAACAAATTCTAGTAAAGTGACATCTACATTATACCTGATCAGTACTCCTCAAAACTGTCAAAGTCGTCTAAAACAAGATGAATCTAAGAAACTCTTGCAGCCAAGAGGAACCAAAGGAGATAAGACTACTAAATGTAATACAGTATCTTGGATTGAATCCTGGAAGAGAAAAAGGATGTTGGGCAAAAACTAAGGCAGTCAGGATAAAATATGGATTTTAGTTAATGTGTCAACATCGGTTCATTAATTGTGACAAGTATACCATATTTACACACCAATGTAAGATAATAACATGAAGAGAAAGTGGATGTGGGGTATATAGGAACTCTTTGAACTTTCTTTGTAATCTTTCTGTAAATCTACAACTTTTATTAAATTTAAAGGTTATTTAAAAAATACTCCCTCAGTAAACTAAAAGAAAACCTGTTGCATGTTTGTTCTTCTCAGTCACCTAATGATAAATTGTAAAGCTTTCTACATCCTGGGGAAAGTGGACAGACAGTTTTAATTTGTTGACATTGAAGTCTTCTAGTACAGAACAGGGATAAGGAACAAGTCATGCCTCAATTAACTTGGAGATATTTCAAGTGTATAAGATAATGTTAAGTGAGACAGATAAGATGTAGAAGAGCAAATAAAATATTATGTGATCATTACTGAGTTTTTAAATAGAAAGAAATGTTTTAAAAATGTTTCCATATCATTATGTTCCTTCAGTCTGCCCTAGCATAGGAATTGGTCCCTCATCTCATAGGTAAAGCAAACCTTCATGAATCTTCTATGGAGGTGGAGTCACACGTTTCATTTCATTCACTTCACTCGGTAGACTGAAAAACCTTTACAGACAAGAACACATGTTAGTAAGAAAGTAGTCATAAAGGATATATTAGGTTAAATAACTGAATTTAAAATCAAGAAATTTATGATACAGGAATTAATTTTATATGTATATGTATATACATATATATATTACATTCAGACATGTACATACACATACACAAAATCCTCCTTAAAATGGAATTTTTTTCCAATTGAAAACTAAGAATATAAAAATTAAGGAGAAATATTATAAAAATCTTTAAATTTATGATTATTTCCAAAGAAGAGAGGTTTTTTTCCTCAGCATCTGAAAAAGGTGATTTTAATGGATAAACTTCAATTCCAAATTACCCTCAAGATAACAAAACAGGGAAAGAGTTAATATGGACAGTGTAAGTAATTTATATACTTCATAATTGCTTACTGCAGTGTATCTCAAATTTTATAACATAATATTAACAAGTTAATAACATACTGTAAAATCAGGTCTTCCAAAGAAGTACTGATTTATAGTATTGATATGTTAAAATCTAATCAAAATCTCTAATGAATTTCCAGAGCAAAAGGTTAAGTTGTTTTCTAGCAATTATTCAAGGAACCAAGTTATTTCCACCTCTGTTGGTGGCATTATCCTCAGGGACATGAAATCCTGAAATTTCTTTATGATTGCATTTAGTTTTAAGGAAAGCAGTCACTTACATTTCCCACTTAAAAGACCACCTTTTAAAAGACTCCACATTTTGGAAAAAATAGAAAAAAAGCAGTTTCTTTCTTAAAGGATATGTATATATCCTTATATAATAAAAATATCTTAAAGGATCTTTATATAATAAAAAGTCCCCACTACTCGTGATTCAGTGTTAATACCATCATAAGAAATTATTTTATTTTCAAATATTGGCAGTATATATCACCTTTTTAAAAGAATTGATACAAACCAAATTTTAGGAAGTAATATATATTTGTAGAAAGCACTCACTAATGTATGCCATTGAGTCATCTTTGCCACTATTTGTGTGTTCTTTGGTGGTTAACACATCTTGGTTTTCACTTTTCTACACTGTGAAACACAGAGAATGAACTAGATGATTTCTTTTTGTTTTTTAAAGGTTTTATTTATTTATTTGACAGAGAGAAAGAGAGAGAGAGAGAGAGCACACAAGCAGGGAGAGCAGCAGAGGGAGAGAGAGAAGCAGGCTCTCTACCAAGACCCCGATGAGGGACTCCATCCCAGCACCCTGGGATCATGACCTGAGCTCACCATGATCATCACCATAATCATGACCATGAGGCAGATGCTTAACCGACTGAGCCACCCAGTTTCCTCTTCACTAGATGATTTCTATTATCACTTTTTATTTTAAAATTTTATGATGTAAGCTCACTGATGGGAAAGATTATGTCTTGTAGCTATAGCACAGAAGAGTACTTGGTACACAAAATTTCATGACTGCCTACATGAATGATGCTATAATTTTCAGCATTGGTAAAATAAGTTATCAAACTAATTTCCTATGTTTACATATCACTTCCAAATGCTAACTTTTATTGTTCATGCCAAGAATTGTGCTTTGATTGAAGGAGTTTTCATACAAAACCATTAACTGTTTGGTTCCCTAACATGAAAATTTAAAACTTGTAATGATGAAACATAAGTATAAAATGCAAGGAGTTAAAAAGAAGGTAATTAAGATTATTAATAAATGGTTAATAAAGGTCTAGTAGATTTACTGCTTGATACGTTAAAAAAAATAAATTGTCAACTGCTTAACTTGTCTTATTAACCAAGTCATCTTTACTATGTGTATATATCTGGGTACACATTTGCATGACATTAACAGGAAATATGTACTATTTGAAAATGAAAATTCCATTTGCATTTGGGTTCTAGAGGGCAACTGCTTGCTACCCCACTGCACCTTTGAGTGAACGGTGCTTTCATGAAAATGCTACCAGGAAATATAAAGCATTCATTTAACTTACTGATAAAATTCAAGCATATCATGTCTTTTTTTTCAAAGTTTTGTTTAAATTTTAGTTAACGTATAGTATAATATTGGTTTCAGGAGTAGAATTTACTAATTCATCACCTACATACAGTACCCAGCGTCATCACAAGTGCTCTCCTTAATATTCATCACCCATTTAGCCCATCCCCCCACCCACTTCCTTTCTGTCAACCCTCAGCTGGCTCTCTACAGTTAAGTCTCTTATGGCTTGCTTCCTTCTATTTTTTCCCATCCTCCATGTTCATCCGTTTTGTTTCTATGAATTAAATCATATGGCATTATGTCTTAATGTCAGACAGTAATTTTAGTAATTAACTAAAGACTCATTAATTCAATTATAATTAACAATGAAAGTGTAACCATCTTACTATTTGATAATTTCTTTTCTTACACATATTTTTTCAGGTTTTATCTTATGTACACAGATATACCGTAGTAAAGACTAAATGCTAGTTAATAGCTGTGGAGATGCTTAGGTGGTAACATGATTTTAAAGTATTCATCATGAAAGGTGCCTGAGCATCTCAGTCAGTTAAGCCTCAGACTATTAATATCAGCTCAGCTCAGGTCATGATTTCAGGGTCCTGGGATCAAACCCAGCCCTGGCTCCTCACTCAGCACAGAGTCTGCTGGAGAGTCTCTCTCTCTCCTTCTCTCTCTGCCCCTCCTCCTGTTCTCTCTCTCAAATAAATAAATCTTTTAGAAAAAAAATATATAGTATTCAGTATGAGAGTTGTACTGGGAAAGTTTATATGAAAATGTTCAAGAAAGCATTAAATAATGATATCATGACTGGACAAATTCCAGAATGGGGCAGGGTAAAGTGATTATAGATATAGCAGAGCATAGCATGGCACAATATAGCATAGCATGATATAATATAATTCTATATGTATCTAAATTACACACACACACACATACATTCTCTTTCAAGATAGGATTTTCCCAGATGGGAGCCTAAAAACATTAAAAACAATGGGGAATGTTAAAAAGATCTATAATATTATAATTTTCCCAACGAAAGAACATTTTTTGACATTTGGGAAATGTAATTATAGTAAATAAACTAGAAAACTAGTGGGAGAAACCAATGGAAAAATTCAGATCACAGTGTAAACAAGTTTGAAGTATGTTTAGAAATCATTCCAAACAATCCTCTTATAATGCAGAATACTGGGGTGAGAAGAAATAAATTGGTCTGACCAAGCTCTTCATTGATTGCTTTGTCCATATAAAGCTAAGAGTTGCTGAGAAATAGCTAGAAAATCTTAATGGGAAATCTTGTGTACATTTCACCATTACAGGTTCCTACCAGGCAGTCTCACTTTGCCTCCTAACATTTTGCTTCAAGGTTTGGAAAGCAGATGGGAAAGTTAAGATTGAAGAAAATAAACTCTAACTCTAGTTTACTGGTTGAATGTGAAATACTTATTTTACTCACATCTTGAAGAAAAAAAAATTATACAAATATGTTTCTTAGAAGTGTCTTCAACATTACATATTATTTTATTGGTACTCACAAAATTATTGTAAATAAAAATCCTTTTAAATACAGATTTGTTTCACAATGGCCTTTTTTTTTTAAGATTTTATTTATTTATTTGACAGACAGAGATCACAAGTAGGCAGAGAGGCAGGCAGAGTGAGAGGAAGGGAAGCAGCCTCCTGCTGAGCAGAGAGCCTGATGCAGGGCTCGATCCCAGGACCCTGGAATCATGACCTGAGCTGAAGGCAGAGGCTTTAACCCATTGAGCCACCCAGGCGCCCCTCACAATAGCCTTTTGATTACCCATTTCATCAATATAATTTATGCTTAGCTGCTGTATCTGTCCATGATCATTTAGACTTAAAAATAACTGAAAATTCTTGGGGCACCTGGGTGGCTCAATTGGTTAAACATCTGCCTTCAGCTCAGGTCATGATCGCAGATTCCTGGGATTGAGCCCACTGTAGGTTCCTTGCTCTGTAAGAAGTCTGCTTCTGCCTCTCTACCTCTGCCCCTACCCCAGGCTCATTCTCTCCCTGTCTCAAATAAATAAATTGTCTCAAAATCTTTTTTAAAAAATGAAAATTTTCAATGGCTTGGGTTTTGAATATAATTCTGCCACAAATGACAATGCACTGATACTTTCCTTTGATGTGTCCAACATAACTAGTCTTCATGAACATTGGCTGAATAGAAAAATTATACATTTGTCCACAATCTGGCAAGCTGTAAAACTGAGACACATTTATAATTTAACACTAAAATTTTATAGTGTTGATTATAAATATTATAGTAATTTCTGAGGAAGAAAAGGTGGTGTTGAGATAATAAGTAAACACATGGTGACTGGGTCATTTTTACGTAGAAATAGCACATAACCATTTGGGCCAAACTTCTCTAAACTAAAAAGCTTTTTTTTTTTTTAAAGATTTTATTTATTTATTTGACAGAGAGAGAGATTACAAATAGACAGAGAGGCAAACAGAGAGAGAGGGGGAAGCAGGCTCCCTGCCGAGCAGAGAGCCTGATGTGGGACTTGAACCCAGGACCCTGAGATCATGACCTGAGCCGAAGGCAGAGGCTTAACCCACTGAGCCACCCAGGCACCCCTAAAAAGCTTTTAAATATCAGAAAACTTAGTAGTTTCAAGACCTGTAGTCAATACCTTTATTCATCCATTCATTTACAATTTTTGAGCATGTATTGTCAGTCACTGAACTAAGCACAGAGATCAAACATAAATGAAATACAGTCCCTGTCCTTAAGAGTTTCACAGTACAGTAGGAGATGTATATGTGCAGAATGATAAATATAGTAAATTGTGATTCAGATTAAAATAAGAGAATGAACAAGGAGCCAATGAACATGAAGAAGTGAACAACTTAATTGTCCTATTGGAGTCAAGAAAGGCTCTACAGAACATGTTTCATTTGAGTGATATTGAGAAATGGAAAAAAAAAATGTTAGTAATATGTATGTCCATCAGGGGAAGTAATACATAATGACTCAGAATTGTGAATGGGCATTATGAGTTTTGTGATTATTCCAGTAGGACTAGAGTTTGGGATATATAGTGGGAAGAGTTAGAGATGAGACTGAGATACTGGTAGTGGCAAAATTATGAAGGAGGGTCATGTGGATGATGCTAAGGGGTTCGGTCTTTGCCCTATTGTTAATGAGATAATTGATGACCCAACCAGACTCATCTGATAACAAAATACAGTACAAGAGCTGGGACAACAATCTTATTATCATCAGACAGTTGAACACACCAGAGTACATGCTCACATACAATAGAGAGTAGTAAGTCTGGCCAGGGGTTTATCTATCTTATTAATTCTTTCAAAAAACCAGCTTCTAGTTTTGTTAATGTGTTCTACTGTATTTCTGGGTTCTAATCCATTGATCTCTGCTCTAATCTTAATTATTTCCCTTCTCGTGCATGAGTTAGGTTTTAATTTGTTGTTGATTCTCCAGATCTTTAAGGTGTAAAGATAGTTTGTGTATTTGGGATTTTTTTTTTTTGAATGAGGTTTGGCTGGCTATATATTTCCCCCTTAGGACTGCCTTTGCTGTATCCCATAGATTTTTTGATCAATGTGTCTTTGTTCTCATTGGTTTGCATGAATTGCTTAAGTATTTCTTTGATTTCCTGGTTGACCCAAACACTGAAGGTTTTAGAAGGAAATGGGGTGGGGGAATGGGTGAGGCTTGTGATGGACATTAAGGAGGGCATGGATTGCATGGAGCACTAGGTATTATATGCAAACAATGAATCATGGAACATTACATCAAAAACTAATGATGTATTGTATGGTAACTGACATAACATAATAAAACAAAATTTTAAAAAAGGAGAGAGTAGAATGTTTTAGGTAAGGGAAGAACCCAAAAATATTTACTTATTTATTTTAATAATTCACATGGCAGTAAAAAGGAGAACTAGAATAAAAGAAAACCCTTTGGGAGTCTGTTGCAATAGTTCCAATAATGACATGAGACAGTAGCAACAGGGATGGTAAAGAAACAGAAAGTTCAGGAGATAATTTGAAGTAGAATCGATATCATAATGTTACCAATTAAATGTGCAATGAGAAGGAAGAGAAGAGAAAATATCCAGGCTGCTTCAAAAGAATTTACCACAGAGAATGTATGTATAGTGACAACATTATTTAAATAGAGAATTTTGTAGGAGGAGAAATAGTGAGGAACGGGAATGGAAATGAGGTTATACAATGAGTTCAATTTTGAGCATGTTAAGTGTAAAATCCCTTTAGTAGACCAGGAAATTGAAAATCTACTCTGGACTGAGAAGAGAGGTTAATTTGCAGAGATAGTATTCTCATAGCAGTTATCCACATACAAAGAGTAGTTGAGGCCATGCAAGTAAATGAAGTCACCCATCTCATTTACAAAGATCTTGAGAAAAGAGAGAACTAAAATTAGTCTCATAAGAAGCACTGGTATTTGGGCACCTGGGTGGCTCAGTGGGTTGAGCCTCTGCCTTCAGCTCAGGTCATGATCCTGGGGTCCGGGGATTGAGCCCCGCGTCGGGATCTCTGCTCGGCGGGGAGCCTGCTTCCCTCTCTCTCTGCCTGCCTCCCTGCCTACTTGTGATGTTTCTCTCTCTCTGTCAAATAAATTTAAAGAAAAAAAAAAAAAAAAAAGAAGCAGCACTGATATTTAATAGTTCTCCGTAAGAGAAGAAGCCTGTGATCAAGAAAGAGAAGGAATGACCAGAGTTAGAAGGAGAATTAGCTAAGTCTGCTGTCTTGGAAGACAAAGACAGAAAGAACTAAAGAAGTCAACAGAATTAAGTGTTTCAAGATAAATAGGGCAAGGTCTGAATAAAAGTGACCAATAGATTTAGCACTTACACAGTTACTAGTGACTAACCAAGGGTGATGCAATAGAATGCCAGAAGGCACTGGCATTAAGGGATGTCTTGAGATAACAAGGGCATGGAACCATCAAGTGATTCCTCTTCCAGTTAGTTAATGATGAAGAAAAGAAGAAAGATTGGGTGGTAGTTTGAAAAAAAATACATTTTTTTCTTCCAAATTTTTATTTAAATTCTAGTTAACATACAGTACAATATTGGTTTCAGGAGTAGAATTTAGTGATTCATCACTTATATACAACACCCAGTGCTCATCATAACAAGTGCCAGATAGTTGATTTTTGACCATTCTTTCTAAACTGAAGAGAAGTCAAAGGAGAAGAAATTATTACTGTTGCAGGAAATAGAGACAAATTTGATAGAGCAATATATAGGCAAGTGAGATGGGATTTGACTTTGAGGAAAAGTGAGACATGTCTTCCTTTAGGACTGGAGAGAAGGTTACAAGACAGAGGGTATTTTAGGAACATGTAGAAAGAAAGAGAAAAAAAAAGATGAAAAAAATTGAAAGGTTTCCATTTTAAAAGAGTACAGCTAAATCATGATACATGTTATTCAGTAAATGAATTTGAAACTACTAATGGCAAATATGTAAGATTTTACATCTAATTTTAAATACTGAGAAATAGATGTGGAATATGGTTTTTATGGTTATCAGTAAACATTTATTTTTTCATCTGCCCAAAGATAGTAGCAGTTGGATTTGACAGATATTGCTCTATGTTAGCTTGATCTTACTGAATATTTATTGTAACAAAGAGCAGGTAAAGAACTGATAAATGAGCTCCTATTCTGTGCCATGTGCTGCTTATCATGTTTTCCAAAAGCCTTTTGATAAAAGCTTTGTTCACATTAGTAGAAAGTGAAATCAGATCTCAGAGAGGTTAACATTAGTTGATCACATAACTGGTTAATAATGGAGACAAGATTCTATCACTAGAATCTGTGAACTAACCATCACACCAGGGTACTTCTCTGGTAGGGCTGTCTGCATTTTCAACATTAACTTTAAATTAAAATTTGAAAAAAAAATATGCTTATATGGGATGACTGAAAATGTCACTTGACCTTTACCAGTGGACAGATGGAGAAATGATTGAAGATGTTGAAGAAGTGGATCTGTAACATTTCTTCACTGGTGGGAGCAGGGGACTAGGAAATTTGGGTAGTTAATGTTAATATTGTTTCAATTACCCTTTCAGACTAATTTGTTCTGGAGGCATCTGACTAAAAAATAAGCAGGGCATTAGTAGGGAAAAGGTAAGAAAAAAACCTACACCCATGGCAGGAGCCTATTTATGACCCTAGAATCATGTTAGGATCAAAAAGTTTTACATAGGTCTTCAAAACTGACTTGATGGAGAACTAGAATCAATAAGCTGTATTAAGTGGACTGTGGTCCTATGGCTAAGCTGAGCCTTAGGACAAGCATGGCCCCAGCTATCTGCCACAGACTTATGTAAAACCTGAAAGTTGAGAGTAATACCTCAAGAAGAGGATTATTTTAGGTTTATTTACATTGAATATTATGTTCCTTTGACTAATCCCCGGAATAACTTGTCAAGTAAAAACAACAATGTTTAGATTAACTAGTGTTAGAGATAATACATTCATTTTAAAATCCAAAGAATCTGGCAGGACATGTCAGTAAGATTGCATTATGGTTGAGTAATTTTTCCAGATGAAAGGCCTAGTTTTATGGAAAGTCACAAAACTTAAGAAAGATTGACCATAGTAAAGGAAATTACAATTATTGCTTACTTACCAGTTTTCCTCTATGTAAGTGTATTGAACAGGGAAGCATGAGGTATTCAAAATTCTTTAGTACCGGCTATTTGTCACACAGAGTCAATATATTTCTGGTATATTCACTATGATTAATGTAGTACAATTAGAAAGATGTATGTATAGGCATAGACAAGACTCATTTTATGGTAAAAAGAAACCATTTTTAATTCTTTTTCCAGCTTCAATCTAACTATTTTGTTTGTTCAATAACAAATTTCAAATGATGTTCGCTTAATTGAACCAAATGGTCATAAGGAAAAGGCAGCTGCAGACTTATAACTAAGCAGATAGTTTTGGGGAACACTGTCATTTTTCTATTTGTTCTATCACTAGTGATAATTGGGCCTACTTCCTAGCAGTTGGATACTTTCTGTATAAAGGAAAATATAAAACTAAATTACAGACGTTATGCCAAGCCTGAAAGAGAAAAGAAATGAGAAGACATAATTGAACCTGTAAAGGGTTCATTTGTAGATGGGACATTTCCTCCTGGGAAATGAAAGATCTCACAGCACTACAATGAATATACTTCTGATTTATGGTAATTAATTCTGAATGTGGGTTATCTACCACATTGCTCACTATAGAAGATGAATTGTACAACTGAATTATCAGGGTCTTGGAAGTAAAATTAGCATAACCTTAGCAGAAAGTGAAGTTTTGTACCTCATCTTCACATTGCAAGCATAGGTCAAGCCATCCTGTCTTATTTCACTGCCCAGAGGTCCAATTATGAAGAGGAAATGAAGCAAAGAAGGAATAGCTTTTCTATGTATTCTTCCATGACACAAGTTTTTTTGGATATCACACCAAGTTTAGAGGAAGATTGAGATACTTTTACCACATTAATTCTAACCTCAAGAAAAGTCAGATGAGACTAGATATTGTCCCCCATGGAGGAATGTTTCTTCAGACCCAGTTTTGAAATGGGATAGTATAGTCAAAAATGTTGAAATGTACTCATACTTGCCTCTACTAAAATGACAAATAACTAGAAAGCATTCCTAACAGAAAATTTGGAACTGCCTTTACTTGAATGTGTGTGCTACTTAATCTTGGACGGTACATTTGGACTTTAACCATAATTACTGACTGTACCAATTAGAGTACCAATTAGGGTACCAATTAGCTGCAAAATTCAACATCAGCATTTAGTCCACAGCTATTTCTAAAAGAAAACAACTGGTTATGTTCATTATCTCTTTGAACTAAGTGGTAAGTGATTTTAATCAAAATGCTAGACACAGGTTTAGAGAGACAGTTATCACTTTAAACAATCAGTACCATATGTTCAGGAAAACAAACTGTGGTATCATTTATATAGTCAGAGTCAAAGACAGTGACCAAATTTATACAAATTCAAATAACCACAGAATAGAAAAGCATAAACCTTCTGAATGTTTCCAAGTATCTAAGATTCCGTTTCTAATAGAAAAAATTTTGAATTTTATATTATCATTTTTGTTATTTAATTATTTTATTAGACTTCACGTCTTAGAGCAATTTTAATTAATTAATTACTTGATATTAATTAATTAGTTTTAAATTAATTTTCGAGGAAATTAAAGACACCTAAGCGGTGCATTTTTTACTATTGACCAGCTGACATCAACATACCATTATTACCCAAAGTCCATAGCTTATATTGCAGCTCATTTTTGAAGTTGTACATTGTATGGACTTGGACAAATGTACAATAACTTATATGTACTGTTATACTACAGTATAGAGTGGTTTTGCTGTCCTAAAAATCCTCTGTGCTCTGCCTATCCATGCTTTCACCTCCAACCCCCAATCTCTGGCAACTGCTGCTTTTTTATTGTCTCTATAATTTTTCCCTCCCTGAATGTCATATAGTTTGAATCATTCAATATGTAGCCTTTTCACATTGGCTTTTTTGATTTGGTAGTATTCATTTAAGTTTCTTCCGTATCTTTTCATGGCCTGATAGCTCATATCTTACTAATGCGAAATAATTCTGCATCATCTGGATGTACCTCAGCTTATTTATCCATTCACCTCCTGAAGGATATATTTGTTTCTTTCAACTTTTGGCAAATATTGCTAAAGATGTTATAAATATCCACATGCAGGTTTTTGTTTGGATTTAAGCTTACAAATTCTTTGGGTAAATCCCAAGGAGTGTGATTGCTGGATCATATGGTTAGCGTATGTGTTTTTTAAGAACTGCCAAACTATCTGCCCAAGTGGTAGTACCATTTTGCATTCCTACCAGCAATAAATGAGAATTCCCATTGCTACACACTCTCACCAGCATTTGGTGTTGTCAGTATTACGGATTTGGGCCATTCTAATAGATATGTAGTAGTGTCTTGTTTTAATTCACATTTCCCTGAAGACATGTGACACAGAATGTATTTTCACATGCTTATTTGCCATCTGTATATCTTCTCTAGTGAGGTGTTAATTCAGGTCTTTTGATCCTTTTTGTTTCAATCGTTTTTTATTATGATAAATTAAACATAACTTGGAGTTTACCATTGAACATTTTTAAAAGTATTGTGAATTATTTGCTGATTGTGACTTAAGCAAAGAAAAACAATGAACTCATAAGAAATTTAACTCTTCAGATTAGTCTGTTGTATCCATCAGAAAGGGTAAAAAAAATGGAAATATAATTAGATACAAACAGCACAAAACTAACTTTTACAAAGAGAAAAATAAATTAAATAAGGCAGAGGACTTTTTTCCCTCTTCCATACCCATTTAACAGTTTTTAAGTGTGAAGTTTAGTGATATTAAATACATTCCTAATGTTGTGCAAAAATTACCACCTTTCATCCCTGTCTTGTAAAACTGAAACTCTATACTCATTAAAGGATCACTCCCCATTCTCTGCCAACGACCATTTACTGTCTCCATGATTTTGATTACTCTATGTACCTCATTTAAGTGAAATCATCAGTGTTTGTCTCTTTATGAGTGGTTTATTTAATTTAGCTTAATATCCTCAGAGGTTCATCCATTTTATATCACAATGCAGAGTACTAAGCACTATGTGATCATGGCCCATTTTAAATCATATTATAGGATTTACCTCCTTTTTCAGGCTGAATCATACTGATACAACTAGTTTTATCACTTGCAAAGTCATTCTGTGCATTGCTGTTTTACTCTGTTGATAGTATCTTTTGATGCACAGGATTTCCTAATTTTTATGAAGTCCATCCGAAGTGTCTTTCTTTTGTTACCTATCCCTTTGGTGTCTTATCTAAGAAATCATTGTTAAATCCAAAGTCAAACAGCTTCTTTCTTGTAGTATCTTTGTCTTTGGTATCAGGGTGATGCTGACCTCATAGAATGAGCCAGGAAGTATTCTCTCCTCTTCAACATTTTGGAAAACTTTGAGAAAGATTAGTATTAGTTTTTCTTTAAATGTTTGTTGAATTTAGCAATAAATCCATTGGGTCCAGGGCTTATCTTTGGAGATTTTTTTAATCACTACTTACAGATTTTTTTCTTACTACTTACTACTTACAGATTTTTTTAAATATTTTATTTATTTATTTGACAGACAGAGATCACAAGCAGGCAGAGAGGGGGGGTGTGTGGGGGAAGCAGGCTCCCTGCTGAGCAGAGAGCCTGATGTGGGGCTCTATCCCAGGACCCTGAGATCATGACCTGAGCCGAAGGTAGAGGCTTAACCCACTGAGCCACCCAGGCACCCCCCTCTACTTACAGATTTATTTAGACTTTCTATTTCTTCATGATTTCATCTGGGAAATTTTTAAATTTCTAGGAATTTGCTCATTTTATCCAGGTATTCCAATTTTTGGCAAATAATTTTTCATAGTACTCCCTTATAATATTTATTTCTGTAGAATTAGTAAAAATGTCTCATTTAATTTTTCATAATAGTAACTTGAGTCTGTTGTCAGTCCATCTAGCTATAGGTTTGTCATTTTTTTAAAAATCTTTTTGAAGAACCAACTTTTAGTTTTATTGGTTTTCTCTATTATTTTTTCTATTATCTATTTTATTTATCTCTGCTCTAACCTTCATATTTTTCCCCCTACTGTGGGGTTTAGCTATACTACTCCTTTCAGGTCTATCCCCACCCTTTTGGATGTTGAGCTCACAAAATTATATTTTCTAAATATTTTACATGCAAAAATATAAACTAATGATTTTTAATTTTAATGATTTTTAACTCTTAAATTCTATTAAAAAACAAGATTTGGAGTTACAAATCAAAATTAAAGTAACAGTAGCTTTTAGACTAATAATTTTTTGTCTTTACATGTATTAGTGTCTTAACATATATTGTTACAAAAATAAAATAAATATATTAGTGTCTTAAATCATGTACAAACAAAAAAGTACAATCACTAACCATTATTATAATAACATTAGCCTTTGTAAATGCCCTATATTTACCTTTACTGGGATTTTAATTCCTCCATATGGTTTCAAGTTACTATCTAGTGTACTTTCATTTGGCCTTGCATAAATCTCTTGAGTATTTCTTTTTTTTTTTAAAGATTTTATTTGACAGACAGATTTTATTTGACAGACAGAGATCACAAGTAGGCAGAGAGGCAGGCAGAGAGAGGGGAAGCAGGTTCCCTGCTGAGCAGAGAGCCCAATGCGGGGCTCAGTTCCAGGACCCTGGGATCATGACCTGAGCCGAAGGCAGAGGCCCTAACCCACTGAGCCACCCAGGCGCCCCCCCTTGAGTATTTCTTGCAGGGAAATTTAGTGGTAACAAACTTCCTCAGTTTTTGTATATCTGAGAATGTTTTAATTTCTCCTTGACTTTTAGAGGACAGTTTTATAAGGTATGGGATTCTTGGTTAATTTTGTTTTTCCTTTTAGTGTTTTGAATGTATCAGCCTATTGTCTTCTGATGAGAAATCTTCTGAGGATACCTTCTTTGTGGTAATTTGCTCCTTTCTTGCTGCCTTCAAATGCTCCCTTTGTCTTTATCTTTTGAAATCTTGGGTATAATTCACCATGATGTGGGTCTCTTTCTTAGAATTTGCTGAGCTTCTTGGATGTTTATATTTTTCAGTGATTATTTCTTCAGATATTCTCTCTGTTCTCTTTTCTCTCTATTCCTCTTCTAGGACAAATATGATGCACATGTCAACCCACTTGACAGTATTACTACAGGTTCCTTAGTCTCTGTTCAGTTTTCTTCAGTTCTTATCTTTCTGTTTCTTAGATTTGGTAATTTCCATTGTTCTATCTTCAAGTTCACCAATTCTTCCTTCTGTCTTTTCAAGTCTGTCTAAGAATCCCCTTATGGATTTTTATTTTTCCACCTCCAGAATTTATTTTAGTTCATTTTCTTTCTATGCATTGATATTTCCATGTCCATTGTTTATACATTATTTTCATGACTTTATTTACACTTTCTTGATGTTTGAGAATTTTAAGATAGTTCTTTTAAAGTCTTCTTTTAGTATATCTATCATCAGGGCTTTTTCAGGGCACTTACTGTAGTTCCTTTTACCTATGAATGGGCCATACTTTTCTGTTTCTTTGCATACCTTTTGATTTTCTCATGAACACTGGACATTTTAATGTAATTATGTGGTAACTCTGGAAATCAGATTCTCCCTTGGGGCAGAGGGGTGCTCTGCCCCAAGTTTACTGTTTGTTATTGATGCAAAATGAACAAACATTTCTAAAAAAAATTAAAGAGAAAGGAGAAGAGTTTTATTAAAGTTCAAGTTCTGATAGCTGCCTGGAATACACAATTTTCACAAAGAAGAGAATGGTTCAAGGAAAGAACATTTGGTGCAAGGTTATATATGATTTTTAAATGAAGAGCTACTAATCATCATAAAGAAGGGCATTCTAGAAAGTTACAGACTTTATCTTATCTTGTGTTTTTAGTATGTCTAAAGCTATATGACTTTAATCCTATGGAACAAAGAAGGAGTTTTTTCCTTATTGTTGTTCCTTTTTTTTTTCTTTTATTATCTTTATGTTTAAAAATGCTCCTTTTGGATTATATTTTTAACATAGCAGACACACAATGTGTGCTTGAAGCAGAAATAGAGCCCATGCTATGAGGTTTTGCTGACTCATTTCAACCTTGGTTAATGTTAAAGTATAACTTCCCTGGGAACCAGAAGTGGGGCCCACAAATACTAAAAGTTGAAGTGCTTATCAGTTATTATTTTTGCTTTTTAAAAAAATTGTTACAATAGCCTTTGTGCAGCCTTTGTGCCAAGGATCAGACGAAGCTATAAATTTAAGGTCTTCTCAGATCTTTTCTAGGTTTTTCTTTGAGCATGTATTGTCTTTTTCTAGTTTGACCCATAAATGCAGGTATTTTTGAAAGTTTTAATCTTTAAAATATGATTCCCAAAAGAGAAAAATAAATCAGGGAATAAAAGAGTGCTGGTCTGGAAGTTAATTCAGTTGTAGGGGGAATAATTTGCAACAACTGGGGGAGATGCAACAATGGTTGCCCATCTCTTTGTCCCTTTATTACCAGAAGCAGTAATCAGTATCAGAACACAGAGCCCTGATATTTGGAGTTTAGGATCTTTTTACCCCATTCTGGCTCCTGCAAATTGTGTGCAAGCTGTTCCAGGAACATGTGCACAGCTGCCTACCACATGGTTAGGTGTAGGGATTAGGTAAGAGCTGAAATTTACTAAAGTTAACCAGAAGTTATGATCCAAATCTTCCCTGGAAGTTGTATGTCTTCAATAGGCTCCTAAGTTCCAAAGTAGTCATATCAGACAGATTCTGCCAGTGCAATTGTTGTTTAGGTGAGAAGACTGGTTCCTGGTCCTTCCTACTTTACCATTTTTACAGAATCCTTTTGGCCCATTTTTTTAAAAATTAGGTTGTTTGTTTTCTTATGGTTGAGTTTGAAAAGTTCTTTGCATATTTTGGCTAATAGTTCTTTATCAGGTAGGTCTTCTGCAAAATAGGTCTCCCAATCTGTGGCTTGTCTCTAATTCTCGACACTGTCTTTCATAAGGCAGACATTTTTTTTAATTTTAACAAATACAGCTTACCAAGTATTTCCATTATGGATCCTGTCCTGGTATTATATCTAAAATAATCATTGGGATACCCAAGGTCACCTAGAGATTCTCCTGTATTATCCTTTGAGAATTTTATAGTTTTATGTATTACTTTCAGGTTTTTGATCCTTTTTGAGTAAAATTTTGTAAAGAATCAGTTATGTCTATATTTGCTACTATAATCTTTGCATGTGGATGTCCATCCATTTATTTTAGCACCATTTGTTAAAATATAATCTTTGCCCCATGTATTGCTTTTTCTCCTTTATAAAAGATTAGTTGATTATATTTATATGAACATTTTCTGTGCTCTCTATTCTCTTCTACTGATCTATGTGTCTGTTATGTTACAAATGCCAAAATGTATTAATGGCTCTGGCTTTATTGTAAGCCTTGAAGTTGAGCAGTATCAATACTCCAAACTTATTCTTCTCCTTTCATATTGTACTGGTTATTCTAGGTCTTTTGCCTCTCCATGTAAATTTAGAATTAGTTTGCCAATATCCACAAAATAATTTCTTGGGATTTTTGATCAGGATTGCACTGAATCTATAGATCAAGCTGGGAGGAACTGGCATCTTGACAATATTAAGTCTTCTTATCCATAAACATGTAATATCTCTCCATTTGTTTAGCTTTTCTTTAATTGTCATTAAAGTTTTGTAATTTTTCTCATGTGGATGATGCACATGTTTTGTTAGATACCTAATTATTTCCTTTTGGAGGAGTGAAAATGTGAATGGTAGTGTGTTTTCAATTTCAAATTCCACTTGTTCTTTGATGGTATATAGGAAAGCAATTTAAAAAATTACATTAACATTTTATCCTGCAACCTTGCTATAATCACTTATACATCCTAGAAAGTTTTGTTATTGTTCTTGGTTTGGCTAATTTGCTCAGATTTTCTTAATTATAATTTTTAACCTTTCCATTTTATAGTTATAACTTCCCCCATTCTTTATTACTCTCATATATATAATCAAATCAGTGTCAGAAAGTAGCTTGTTGGGTCCCAGAGTCACTCACTCAGGAAGGCATCCTCTCTTGGGATGTGTCTGCACAACATGGATTCTGTACATAAGAGTTCTCTACTTAAAGCTCAGCCTCACTCCTACTGAAATAATTGACACTCGTAAGTGATGCTTCTATGTACAAGTTTCCTCAGACTCCCAGTGAGTGTCTTTACTCACTCAGTTCCTTACAGTACTTCCGTTCCTAAAAGGTCCCTTGTCATGTTAAAGCACTGTTTGTAATGCTGGCATATTGGATACAATCTAACAGTCTAGTGACATAGAACAAACCAATTAAATCTTTGGGCATCCACAATATTTTAAAAAAATACAACTGCTACAAAAGAATACAGCAAATCTCTCTCCCTCTCTCTCTTTCTCTCTCTCTCTCTCTGTATATATATATATATATACATATATATATATGTATCTATGTATTACGTGTGTCATATAAATGTAGAGTGACAAAAAAGTGAATTGTAACTCATAATAAATATATACTGTGACCAGATTTTGAAACAAAAAAACACCCCACTATGTATTAATATATGTTAAACTACATAGAAAAAATATCCAGAAAATAGTAGAGCATGCTGTTAAATTACTACTTCAGAGTTAGATAAGAATGGTCAAAAGGCATACGGAGAGATGAGGGGAATTTTTACTGTTGTATAAAATGGTAATGATTGGGTTTTTAATATTTTCTTCCTATAAGAAGAAAAAACAAATTAATGGTTCTTTCGTTACTGTTTAATAAATCCCATTCTTTGTAATGCTGTCTTTAACAGAACTACTGTTTTTACAAAAAGAAATCAACAAAAACAATGTTTAAATTGTTTTTGAGTATGATATGCCTTTTAAATTGTTTTTGTGTGTTTTCAAAGCATTAATAATGGGAAAAGAAGATTTGTTAAAAAAAAGATTCATTAACTGGCTGTATCTTCTACAATATCAGTAGAATAAGAAGCATTATTCAGAATAAGTCATGGCTGGTAGCTATACATATATGTCTGTGTGGTTAATCACATAGATACACAAAATGATCTTAATACAAGACTGTTATTTGAAAATGGAACTTTCAGCTCCCTTTATAATTGCGGCTCAAAAATATGGTCAAAAGGTAACCTTTTGCATTAAAGATGAACTTTAAGGCAACCATCTGGCATGATATATCCCCTAGGCTCTACATACGAATGAATATATATTTTTGCTGTCATATTGTTGTTCAGATGCAAACTGGAATTTATTTTGTGGCATGCAAGCAATGAGGAAAGCAAAGAATTGTAGCAAAAGACATCTGACCTGGAAGACTGTTTTTGCAAAACCTTTCTCTTTTTGAATCAAAACTCTGTGTGTGTATGCCTAAAAGTGAGAAAGAAAAAAATAAAACAACACATACTAGATATACTTTCCACATCCCAGGCAGTTATTTAATCCTTATGATAACACCTTAAAGTAAATGCTATCTTCATATTATAGATGAGGAAATGGAAATCAGAAAAAACATGTCTGATTCAAGCTAAAATGTTTGGATCACTCGTGATATTTAATAGTTTTTGTATCAGCGGCTTCCTGCAGAGCAAACACTTACCTCATGCTTCTCCTTATCTACTGATATCACATCTCTCTGTCCCTGGTAGGGTACTGCCTTTCCATTCCTGATTTCTAAATTCATCATCCTATATTAAAACGTACTACCCTTGAGTTGGCACAATATCCTATTGGGTACTAAATGTTAGTAAATTTCTAAAAGAAGTTTATAAAGGATGTAATCTTCTCATTTTGTCATTCTAGAATTATTTTCTTTTTCATAACACCTTAAAATTTGAACAGTCAGTGTAGTGAATTTCCCACCTATTTAAAAATAAAGTTAGCTGCATCTCTAAAATTATAATATCATTCCATGTAATAGCTATAATAACAACAAAATTCTAAAGATGCCAAAGCCTTATTGAAAGGGATGAATATCTAATGGCAAGATTTCTGTAATGAGAACAAACTGGTTGGATAAATAATTTAGGACATGATATCTTACTTGGCTTCCCTTGAATCACAGTGTATTTGTTGCTACTTGATTATGATTTTTGTATAATTTTCATTTATATATTTATTATTTGTATAAAATGCCTAATTCTGTGACAAATTGAGTAAAACATAGGATGACCTTTATTGACACATATTCTAGCAAAATAAATGTCAAATTTTTATTAACACATAATGAAAGTTAATACTAACTAATGTTATGAATTTGAGATAAGATATACTCCCCACCTGTTTGACCTGTAAGTATCATTTCAAAACACCTTGCCATGGGCTCAAGTTTAGAAGAAATATGTTTTTAGCATTTATGTGAAAGATGTAAGTCCTTAAGAAACACAGATTTCTGAATTTTAGCATTTCTGGCACTTTATAAAGATTAGTTTGAGAACCCACAGTGGTAGTTCCAAAAATGTTGGTAATTTAAAGTAATCAAACATGTCTGGGATATTCTTCAAAGGTTGGTTAAACATCTTATAAAATTCATTAGCAAATCCATCTGGACCAGGGTCTTTTCCAGATGGAAAACTTTCATTACCACCCATCATTTTTCATGGTTTATTATAGGTATAGTTTTATTTTGGGAGGGTTGCAGATAGATGTGTACAATAAATAAAGCAACACAGTCATTTAATATTCGCTCCAGAGATCCTTCTGTATAAGAATATATATAATCATATATAAAAGTAAAGAATGGCATATTTGATGAGTTTGAATTATCATAGTATTTCTTTTATTTGCAAACTTAATTTTTAGTGTTATTTAATATTCTACCTCAATCTAATTAGAATTTGCAACATTTAAGGATAATAATCAAACTGTAAAGTCTAAATGTACAAACTCACAGTCTATATTTATCCATGTATAGATAGTAGGACATTCCTGAAGTAGAATCTCACACGCAAATATATTCAGTTATGATTCAGAAATGTGTACTTTTTTATTTCAACTGATGAAAATGTGATATGCATTATTTAAAACAATACAGACTTTTCTTTTACTTCGACACTCCAATAATACCTGAGATATAATATCTTGAATATAATATATAAACTCCCAAAGAATGTTAAGTTCTTACAAATTGGTGTTTTAAGAGACAGTCATGCTGAATTAATTGGTAGAGAAACAACATTCATAAGCTTCTAGTATCAAATATTTGCATATTTGTTCAATTAAATTTGACAAGTATTGGTTAATATTACTTTTAAGCCAGGAATGTCATAGGTACTAAAAATAAATATAAAATATGTAAAATGTAAATAAAAATTCAGAAGGAGAGGTAGAATGCAAGCCAGAAACTGACTTATAGTTGATGAGTGAGGTAAAAGAAGCATGTACTTAGTGCAATGGTGGCTAAAACAGGTGTTCAGGTCTCCTTGGATGTTATAAAAAGCTCCACAGATGCAGAGATGCTGAAAAATGCTCTTCCAGCAAATGCAAAAGAAAGAAGACTACCAGAAGACAAAATGAACTGCATGTGTGTAGACACAGCTTTATACATCCAAAAACTCGCAAGGTTTCTTTGCAAGGTTTCTTTGCAAGGTTTTCTTTACAGTGGCAATACAGCATTGGTTTGGCTGATTTATTCCCCATCCAATTAGTGAAATATAGAATTAGGAATTTAAAAAGAACACACCCTATCCCTCTTGCACCATGGAAGAGAGCATAAATTATAAGGAGACCAGCATGTTGGAGGCATGTGATCTTAAAACAATTCATGTGAAGATTCATCAGATAAGTTTAAAAATACATTTAAATCAATACCTCTGATGAAACCACTAAACAGGGCAAAACGTACCACTGACAAAATTTTACTTATGCTTGAAATGTTAGCTAGGGTCAAGCAACATTAGACAAGGACATTTAGCTGAGCTGTAACCTACTTTCCCTCTAGGGCTGAGCTGATGTCTTTTATTATCCCAAGAAATTTGTTATAATAAATTCAGTTGAGGTGTTCTCTTCCTCATTTCTTTTTTTCCCCATAGAGCATAAGGCACGGTTGGTTTACACAGCTTAATCTCCTTCACGGCCTGGGGACATTCTCTTGTAGTAGGAGAATCCTTCTTTTATAGAAACACACATGCACACATACCTATACACACATATGCACACATACACACAGCTGTTTCATTCACTGTTGTCAGAAGCAATTTGTTCTAAAGGGAGGGAGGTAATAAGTGTCTGCACTAATTCACACTTCAGAGAGGATACAGATGGGTCATTTGATTACATATCACAATTGCCCTTCGAATGGCAGCATACCCAGAGGTAGAAAGACTGTATTCCCAGAAAGGTAGTAGCTCTTATCTTAGAGACCAAATCCATTCTACTGTTGGGGCTGGTGAGCTAATACATTCAAGCCCAGGATGGGTGATCTAGACTCTGAACAGCCTGTGTTGGCTAATGGAACTGAACGTATAACAGACCTGGATTTCAAAGCTGGGACACATAGAGCAGAGGATCACCCCCGCTCCATATGGGTCCAGAGATATTTCCAATTTCATAGTGCCTCTGTTGCTGAATGCCAGTGACTCTGAGCTATTCTTGAGGAAAATACACACACAAGCCCTACATTTTACAATAGAGATTTTATCCTGAGAGTGACTTTCAACTGACCCTCCTTCACTATTTAAAATTGGCAAAATTAATGATTAAGAAGGATCACATGTAAATCCTTCCCTAATACAATTCTGCTGAGCATGAAATTTCAATAGGTATATTTGAGGAAACAAAAGGGCTTTATTAGTTTGAGGAAAGTCTGAACTGAACAAATAAAATAAGCTAGATTTTAGAACTCCTCAAAGATTTCCTTCATATGTTTTATATAAATTCTGAATCTCTAAGGAAGATAGGAAATTGTGAATATTTCTCAAATTATTTAAAGGTGGAAAAATTTCTATCTAGGAAGTTGTGTGAGTGTTTCCCTGAAGACTGGTCAATTAAGAAATGCTGGTTTAATTAACAATTAATATTGATTCACAAAGCTTAGATTCCATATGTCTTGAGTTAGCAACCAGAAATATGTATTTTTAAGACAATCATCAATGAGTTTATTTAGCTAAACTACTGATTCAAACCAAAAGCAACGTCTCCAGCTAAGTAATTTATTCAGGTTTTATTTACTTTTTTTTTTTAAAGTTAGGGGCTGAGGGTGACAAGAGAAAAGTTGGGCATTCTTGAGGATCCTCCAAATCTCAAGAAAAGAGTAAGAATAATAGCAGCAAAAGTTGGGATGAATAGAGAAGCTTTCTAAGGGTGTTTATTAAGAGAGAATTATTCTTAGAGATCTGACATCTTAAGTCTTAATAAATTATCTATCATCTTGGTTTATAGAATAATCTGTTGTAATTTGATCTCATGATATTGATTGAGCATCTACTCTGTACAGACATTTACCAGAAATGGTTTACAGTTGGGGATGGCAAAGGGTGAGAGTTTATGCTATTCCACACTTGGTGAGTTTCGATAAGGTAAAATCAAATATAAAGCATCAAATCAATAGTGCCAAGAATCACACGGTGAGGCCAACATAATAAAAACAGACTGTAAATATGTTATGTCATGTGCAAGGGGGGAAAAATGAAAAGGGGATTTAGATCCTGACAGAGGAAAAGTGGAAAGACTGTGTGAAAGGATTGGAGCACAGTTTTGAAGAAGCAGGACATGCAGAGGAGGAGGGCATGGTAGACTGAAGAGACAATTAAGAAAATTGGTATGTAGGGAGAGAGGTGGAGGACCTGTTCAGAAAAGAAATAGTTTCATTGTATTGGATTATAAGATCACGGGAGGGTGTAGCAGGTTTTAAGTTAAGAAAAATAGGTTAAAGTTAGATCCTGAAAGATCTTGAATACCATATTAAGAGCATAAAATTCCCTTTCTAGGTACTGACAAACTTCTGAGGGTTTGGAAAATGTTCTAAAGAATAGAATTGGGAAACTTAGGGAGCCATGAACAGCAATCGATCAAACTCCTGATCAGACTTAGAGTGGAAAATGAAACTGAATTACAGCATCTCACTTCCTCAGGTGTAAGTTATTAGCAAGCAGCTCAAGTCCATACTAGGTCACTCAGAGATATATTAGCCATTGGATTATACACAACTTTATTTGTATCCAACAGAACCAGCCTTGGTAGATCGTCTTCATAGCATCCTATGTATTTTGAAGAACTCTGATATCTGCATCAATGAAAATATGAAAATGATTTCGCAGTTCTGTGTTCAAAGAAAATTGCATTTGCATAGTAAATAGATGCCGGTTTTCTCTTCTATATCCAATGAGCAGTATACAGAAAAGATAAAATGTAGTTTGTATCTTTTAAAGTTTGGCTAAATATGTACATACATACATACAGCTAACTCACAAAGTTGTTACAGCCCTGATGCACAATTTCAATCACAACTCTTTCTGCCATACCACAGTACAGAGGATCCAAACATTGCTCCTTTGTGTCTCAGTGACCCTGTCACAACATCGTGGGCCAGGATGAATGCCGAGCAGCTGCATTTACAAACAGCTGTATAAGTATTTACCTTCCTGAAAGCTTGGAAGATATTTGCAGAAAATGATACCTGTATATTGAAAGAATGATGTTTCTATGTCATTTTTAAATAAGTACAATCAACTTACCAATGACATGTATGCACCTGTTGGGTATTGCACGTCTTGGACTGCACAAAACTGGGATTCAAAGTCAACATACTATTCATATTTCTTGTTTCACATTGATTTCTGTGTGGTGTTTGCTTTTTACCATGGCAATCACAAATACAGCTTCACAAAAATATTGACATAATTAAAAGGCATATAGCGGTATCTGATATTGAGACTGTGAACTACTTCAGATTGTTTGGGCAAGGTTGCTGTGTTTCTTTTGAACATATTGAATATTTCAGGGTACGTCCAAGAACTCACTGCAGTACCACACGTGGTCTTGGCAAACCGTTTGGGGAACATGGTCACAATGCCTACTTTTAAACATCTGGCTAGGGTATGAAAACAGCAGATGATGATTGGGATAACAGGGATAACGTGTTTCAAAGCACAAGAAAATTACTTGTGATGGAGCAGTGATAAAAGGAGACAACCTTGTGATAGGTAACGTGGAAGCTCAAAAATGTTACAGTGAAAGGTTCACTTTACCTATCACAAGTTTCAGTGACCAATTAGGGTATCTTTGATTTAGAGTGCTTAGTAATACTAAGTTAGTACTCAAACAATACTGCTTGTAATTAAATAGTAGTCTCCAAATTTTGGGAATATTTTATATATATATTTTGGATTCTGTAAGAGATTTAACCCTCCACTTTATTTCCCCTATGAGAAGTTACTTTTCTTTAAGTCCACACTGCGACATTGGAATGAAAGTGTTGCCTGCATACCAGCCTCTTAGTGACTGCCTTCAGTGTCTGCCTGGTGAAAATAATTTTTTAAAACCCATCCTTTCCATTTACAGAAACTACCGTCTGGGGTATGCAATTTCAAGGACAGTTTTCTTAGGCACATGGCAGACTTTTAAAACCTGCGACCAACTTTTAATTCTTTGACAGCTTGGGAAAATAGATTTAATATCCAAAGAAGTTTTGACTTTAAGAAAAACTGTATCCTGTGTTAACCCACCTCTGTTATAAGGTGCTATGCCCTCATGAAGGAAATAATAAAGCCAAGTCACTGTTTTTATCACTATATTTAGTAGTGATGAAGGCTTTAAGCAACTGGTAATATTTTTTCATGAATATTCCATAATTTCAATTTTTGGAATTTTGAACTCACCTATAACCTTTGGAGGCATAACCTAATCACATTATAACCCAATCAAATTCTAAATGTCCTCTTTTTTTCCTAATCTGTGAATTCTATTTAATGTTAGTATCAGAAACACACTTTCACAGAATGAAGAGATGTTTGATTATGAAAGGTCAAGGCAAAATACCAGCATATTTAACCAATACATTTTTGCAGACTGTTTATAAAAATTATCTGAGTTGCATAGCAACAGTCTTTTTAATTACAACTTGCTATCCAGACTTTAATAATTTAATTAGTATTTTTTGCTTCATTAGATTGCTACACCCAACAGATTTAATGAATTCAATTCATGGCATGTTTTAAAAGGATTTTTCACATGTTGCTGTGCAACTCAGAATATGAACCATATTTATCTTCTATTCAGACATAGCATAACAGACAAAAAATATATTCCTTTTGGTACATATAACCAGTTTTTTTTTATTTTATTATTTGCTTCAGGGGTCCAGGTCTGTGGTTCATCAGTCTTACACAATTCACAGGACTCACCATAGTACATCCCCTCCCCAGTGTCCATAATACAGCCACCCCATCCCTCCTCCCCCCTCCCAGCTGGTTTTCTAATCTGAAAAAGAGTTAATTAGAGTCTTTCTCTGACTGACTTATTTTGCTTAGCATAATACTCTCTAGCTCATCCATGTTGTTGCCAATGGCAAGATTCATTCTTTTTGTTGGCTGGGTAATATTCTATTACATACACATATTTGTTTATGATATGCACATATATATGTATATACATATAGGTATATGTGTGTATGTATGTGATATGTATACACACACACAAACACACACATCTTCTTTATCCCTTTATTAGTCAATGGACATTCAGGCTATTTCCATAATTTGGCTATTGTAGATAATGCTGCTATAAACATTAGTATTTTTGTATTCATTGGGTAAAGATAGAGTAGTACAATTGCTAGCTACTGTCTTGAAGTACTCAGGAAACTACTGTAAATTGATTGTTATTATAAATTAACACGTGACTAATGTTTGAAGGTTGGTTTTCCTTTCACCTCTAATGTGTTTACAATGCATAGATATTTACAATTTGGGACTTTATATCAACATTTGTTAGCACCACACAACCTCAGTATGTCTTCAACTGAAAGTCTCATAAACACCTTAAACTCATTTGATCAAAATGGTATCTTTATCCCTCCAATCCTCAAAGCTTTTGTCTCATAATCTGCCCTATGTTAATAAAATTACTTCAATGTCCATACAAATACTCCATCCATGAATATTCTTTGATTTCTCATTTCCTTCATGCCCTATGTCTATTTTAATACATTCTGTTGGTTCTACCTCGAAAATGTATCTAAAATCTGATAACTCCTCTCTATCTGTTCTGCCACCTACCTACACCAAGACACCACCTTACCAAGACACAATCATCTTAAAGTTGTTTTCGAATCCACATCTCTCTATATGCCATTCTTATAGGTAGTCACTAAAGAAATCTTTGTATAGCATATTAGATCATATAACCACAGGCCCCCAGTCTAAATCCCTTCTATGGCTTCCTTGGGCTCTTAGAATCAAATTCTTCCTTCAGGCCTTGCCCTGACCTGGCCCTTCCTTATTCTCCAACGTCACACATTATGCTCATAGTTCACCACATTCCATCCACACTGACCTTGTTTTGCCTCCTTGAATGTTCAAGTTCTTTGTCACATCAAGACTTTTGTATTTGCCCTTCTCACATTCTCGAACCCTCTTACTGCCCTTCTTTTCAGAACTGGCTTGTTATTATCCCCCATAACAGCTATTTAAGCACCACCTTTTCAGAGAAGTCTTCTTGAGATCCTTATCTAAATATTTCCATTTTCCTGTTCCTGCTTATTCCCAACTCCTCAGTGCTGTTTCTCCTCACAGTAGTTATCACAATTTGTAGTTATTATGTTTGCTTATTTACTTGTTTATATGTGCTTTTCCCACTAGAATATAAATATTCTTAATACAGACCTTAACTGATAATTTCACCATTGTATTTCTAGTACCTAAACAAAGATTTAAAAAATTGTACATAATACATATATATTTGTTGAATTATTTTTTAAGATTTTATTTATTTATTTGAGAGAGAGAGTAAGTAGGAAAGGAGCAGAGGGAGAAAGACAAACAGACTCCATGCTGAATATAGTGCTAGACATGAGGTTTAATCCTACAACCCTGAGATCAATACATGAGCTGAATTCAAGAGCTGAATGCTTAACCAACTGAGCCACACAGGAATCCCCGTTGAATGAATTCTTGAAAATTAAAGTGTACTAGAAACTGGTAGATGAGAATTTCAATATAACAACTTTAAATAAAAATGAATACATTCAAAGAGCACTGCATAGTAATTAATTTTTTAAATTGAACACTTACTGTGAGCCAGACCCTGTGTTAAGTACCAAGAATATAATGTTTTCATGAAGTTATGTGTATATATATGAAAAAACATATATATATATATGAAAGCATATATATGAACAAACAAACAAACAAAAACACTACACAAAGGTTATCCAAGGTTTACTTGGGAATAGAATATGCAATTATGTATTAAAAATGGTTATGTTAGACTATTGGCTGAAGGCAGAGAAAAATACTATAAGCATCCCTTTCTATTCATCTAGTCATTAACTGGTCCAATCCACCTAAATTAATGAGGTGTTGAGTTATGATTTTGAGATGAGAGGAATGGAAAAAGACATGGCACCTTCTTTCAAGTCCCATGGAAGATAACATATTTTTTAAAAAGTAGAAGAAAAGTGAAAATAGTATGTATCTATAAAGCAGAAACAAAGTACATAATGAAGAAGGGTGAAATTCTAATGATAATTAGAATGATTTGGGGTGGGTGTTTAAGACAATATGATCTCATAAGCCTATCAAAATATAACAGTCCATAGAACTTTTGACTATAAGTTAAGTCTTCAACAGATAAAATTGTTTTTCTTCCATATATATATATATATATATTTTTTTTTAAGATTTTATTTACGTATTTGACAGAGAGAGAGAACACAAGCAGGGGAAGTGGGAGAGGGAGAAGCAGGCTTCCCGTGGAACTGGGAGCCCAATGTGGGGCTCGATTCCAGGACCCCAAGATCATGACCTGAGCCAAAGGCAGATGCTTAACAACTGAGCCACCCAGGCGCCCCTCTTCCATATATGTTTTCCCATAAATCATTTCTCTTAATCTGAACATCTGAGTTTCAGTAATTCCCCTGAAATTATATAAAAAGTGAAATTAACACATACAATTTTATATATATCACATGTATTTTCATTTTCTAGGGAGAAAAGAAATAATCTTGAGTCTGTGACTAAAATTGTTAAAAACTCTAAACTGGATAATTTTATAAAGTATAATCATGTCAATTCAGGAGGCAGAAATTACTCAATGGATAAATTTTTTCAGTAACTCAGAAAGGTAACTATGTAGTTCCGTGCCAAAAGATGGATTTTTTTTCTGTGTTCTTATATGAAATAAGATGTAAATAAGAAATATACCATTAAAAACAAGCAAATACTTAAATTCTGTTACACAATTTCCTCTGATTTTTCCAACTAGAACTTCGCTCTAGAAATCAATGACTGAGTAAGTGATAACATCAAGGGCTTGTTGATTTCTATATTAGGCCAGTTTTTTTACCAATAAATATTGATGCATATATCACAGTTCATTTCCCCAGAAAAAGGCATATTTTGGAAAATCTAGAGCTGCACTGCCCAATATGATAGCATCTAGCTATATGTGACTATTGGACATTCTTAATTTGACTGGCCCAAATTAAGATATGCTATAAATGGAAAATGAACTCCATATTTCAAAGATTTAGTATGATGAAAATATGTAAAATATTACATCAATAATTTTTATACTGGATCTTAAAATACAAATTTTTCTTGGGGCACCTGGTTGGCTCAGTTAGTTAAGCATCCAACTCTTGGTTTTGGATCAAATCATGACCTCAGGGTCATCAGATTGATGCCTGAGTTGGGCTCTGTGCTTAAGGCAGAGTCTGCTTGAGATTCTTTCCCCTCCCTCTTGCCCCTTCAGCTTCTCCCCTCTGGTCATGCTTCCTCTCTAAAATAAATAAAAGTAAAATCTTAAAAAAAAAAAAAAGACGAAGCAGATTTTTCTTATCCTAAAATTATTTCCCTGGCCCAGCCATTGCTTGAGTATACATTAAATCATCAATAAGAAATTATAATATGGGATATCATGGTGTATCTCTTGCTAGTTTTAATATTCCGTTTCCTAATGTAAGGAGATTTCATATCAGTTTTTGAGAAGCCACTGTAAATATCTACATTCTGTATTGTTCAAAGTTCCTTTTCTAAAGGAAGTTGTTTTTTTGTTTTCCTTTATCTAGAAGTATATCCACTTACTAATAGCTTGCCTTCCTGGGAAAGTAATAGAAATAACTGTAATTTAATGAGCAGAGATATTAACCTTTTCAAAAAGTTTGTTCTTTCTCATTTCCACCCCTCAAAGTCATAACTGAAAGTTAGTAAAATGATTAAAGGAGCCACACTTATCTGAAAATATAAACATCTAGATTTTTCCAGTGATTTTAGTAAAACCCTTCAAAACTGAGTTATATTATTTTTTCTACAGTAATTTGGTTCACGCCTCTCCCTCCAGAAACATACATACACTCCTTGTCTGAGATTTGTCTTCCCCCAGTCACTACCCTCCTTGCCCTACTATCACAGGTCATCTCTAAGAATGAAAATCGTTTATCCTTCTAACAAAGATCAGTTCTTTTTCCTCTCCAAAGATGAAGTGCTCACTTTTATTGTCTCTCTCATTATGGCACATTCATCTAAGTGGAATTAATATAGTACCTACCACAGGTTACCTTAGCTGATTGCTTACAAGTTTGAAAATGTTAATATTCAAGGTCATTAAAACCAGAATAAAATAAATTAGATCTTTTCAAATAGGAGATATTTTAACGGGCGGTCTCATAAAATAAAATAAACATTCTAAAAAATGAAGCCTATAAACATCAGGAAGATGGATACGTTGACACCTCATTCTGCATATCTCTCTTTAATAATATTATATTTCATTTCTTGTGCTAAGAAAACAGCCATTACCCAAAGCAGCCACTCGTAAACAGGCCTTGTGAACAGATTGCATCCTTGTTGGTGGTATGATAATTGAAATAAGTTTTCCAGTCTTTTATGAGAAAATACCAGATGTATAAAATACCTATTAATCAACTCACTTGCTTTTGCAAACATAAGTTTCAGTACCGATGGCTATTAAAGAATAAATTCTGCATGAAAAAGAGAATTGTGAGAAAATACCAAAGAATTAGCTAAGTGATTCATCTGTGGGCTGCCTCTGAGTTTCCATTGATGGCAGTACAGGCAGTATAATCACCGACCCCTTGAGGACAGACTTACAAGCACCATTCTCAGTTTTTCTCCACTGTTTATCCTAGGATAAGAAGAACAGGGAGAAAGGGATTGTCACGGGGTAGTTGAAAATGTAGTCGACCATCCAGTCGACCCACCAATTTATATCTACTCTTTTCATTAATGTTTCTAATAAGTTTTCCTTTGTCTATCACCTTTTTAAATTCTAATACTTAGAGTCAGTACTTCATAATGCCATTAAACCAAAACTTTCCAGCTTCCAACAACAATATTGTTGCACTATACTTCACCTCATCCTTTTAAATACAAACAAGGGAACAAGAAAATTTGGGGAGAGAAAAAAGTCACAGGAATGAGGATAGGGAAGGTAGCCTAGAAACATTAAAGTGACAATAGTTTTCCCTGAAGTGCTCTTGAACATACTGGCATTTTTTTGGGCTTAAACTGTCCTTAACTGTCTTTTCCCTCATGCACAAGATGAAAGAAGTTGCATTCCTAGAGAAAGAAATAGGTAATTTTAGTAAACATGATTTTCTTTTTCTGTTTGAATCATGACTTTCAATATATTCCCTTTACAGCAGTCTCTCGAGTGGGGACCACATGCCTTACTCAGATATTCTTAATGTTTCCTTATTTCAAGTGCAAGGCTTTAGCTGATAGAGTCTGCTTTTATTCATCCCAATGTCCTGGGTAAAATAGAGGATTTCTTTTACTTTTTTTACTTTATTATTATTATTATTATTATTATTATTATTATTTTAACTTTTGAGCATCAAAAGGCAGATGTTTTTATCTGCTTACTTAATTTGCATGTATAGCACTTATATAAAATGTATTTTATAATATCATCTCAAACTCAGAAAATAGTTTTCATCACAGACTTCGCTTTTAGTATTCCTTCTATTCTCTGTCTGTTAAATTCTGAATATTAGGGTAAATACTGGGAGATCATTTTTGACTTTAGGCTTTTTCACTCTACAAAAGTCACTAAGGCATACATTAGCCAAAACTATAAGGTTTATAGTGTTTTTCCTTAAAATCTTCTTACATCACTTTTACAAGTTTATCTTCCCTAGCCACTTAGTAAACACTAATTGACTGCTTTCATTTGAAACATTATATCGAGATCCCTACCCTTACCACCCCCAAACCCACCCGTGCTAGCCAAGTTCTCCAAACTTTCTTCTCTTCTCCACCTGATCTAAATTTACTATTACTGGGTGTTTATTGGTGATAATCAACTGGAGTTTATATCTTGACTCAAAGAAGGAAGCTCTAATGCTGGAACGATTAAGTTTCCCAGAAGGCTAGTGTAGGTGATACTTTCTTAAGACCTTCAGAACTTCTGCATTTTTGAGATACTTGAGGTCAAGTGGAGTCCCTTCAATTTGATCATGTAAAGAAAGGGTCACATATTTCAGGCCAGACTAACTCTGAACAAATGATCCAAAATCTCCACCTGAACTTCCAGCTTTCTAAGGCTTCACACTTAAACCTGTAGGTACATTTATTGAATGGGGCAGGGGAGAGCAAGAAAGAAAGAGAGAAAAAAAAAAAAGAAAAAAGCTGGGTATATGATAAAAGCAAAGAATCTCCAGAAAAATGTCCTCTTAAGTCCATGTCTAAATCATCTTATAGACAAAATTGTATAGCCCTCCATCCTGTATTTTCAGATGTCTTCTTTTACTGTGTCTACTTGAATTGCCTCTGTGGGTCTTTCTGTTTCTCACATGGCTTCTTATAATGAAAGAACTTGGTCTCTGAGACAAGAAGCCTAGGTTGTAGTCCCATATCTGGCAATCAGTGGTTGGAGATATTTTGCCAAGTCATTCTCATCTCCCAGATCCTCAAGTGTCCCCTTGCAATAAATGAGAAATTTGTATTAGTTCAGTTCTTGAGTTTGGATAAGAAGGGCACAAATGTCTTAGACAAGAACATGTGAACCATCAAACCAAGGGTCCTTTCTTGTACCTACCACAAGAAATTCTAGAAAGTTTCTCTCAACCTTTGAAAATCAGTTATAATGAAGAATTTCCATAAATGTTTTGGAAAATGGGAACTTTGAAAATTATATATATATGTATGTTTATACATATATATATAATTATTTTTGTTATATAAAATTTTGTGTATATATACATATATATAACATACCTAATACATATGTATATTATATGTATGAATACATATATATATATACTTTATATATACACATGCACACACACACACACATACACACGTGTTATAAACTCCCACCTCCAGAGAAATTCATTTACACACAATATATTGGAAACATTTTAAATTTAGCATGCTTTTCACAGGAATCTGAACTTCTAGTGGTCTTATTATATATTTGGCTGAGATTGCTGCTGTATAACATAAAACCCATTACTAAA